>JAQFVV010006364.1:1386321-1655519 GCA_028023455.1 Epiperipatus broadwayi | reverse complement strand
ATAAATTGTTGTATCCATTTATTTAAAAATTTTAAATTTAAGATATATTTAGTTATATGATGCTAATTTTGTTTATAACAATCTTTTAAAAAGTGTAATTAAAGTAATTCATGATATTTCGATGTAAAAATTGTGTTGATGTTTTGAGAGAGACATTTTCAATGGGATAATAATATATGGCGTCGAAAATGGGCCATGACAATACTGCATTAATAAATTTAATAAATAAATGCTTAGTGTTGCGTTTTAAAAGGTCAAGTTAAAAATCATTTATTAGTTGATAAAGATTAATAAACGAATATAAATATTTTGCATTACATGATAAAAAGATTAATATTTGATTTTAATAATATTCAAGTATTATTTTAAAAGCTGTTATAATATATTATTTATTTTAAAATATTTATTTTTAAAAAATGAATTGTTGGTTTATTTTTAGCCATTACATGCCTGTAGTTCCTTGCCGTAGTAAACAGATGTTAGTTACTATGCTTTGTATTTTTTTTTAAATGCAAATATTTTAAAATTTTTGTTATAAAATTTATAAATACATTTTGTTAATATGAGATAAAATAAAAATAATTAATGCCGAAATATTTCGTCAGTGATTTTAAAATATAACATAAAACATATGGATAAAATTGAGCTGTTAGTTTATAAAATTAATCTATAAAAGGACAAAAGTGGTAAATAAATAATAAATGTACTTATTTTTAAAATATTTAATGGATTTAAATAAATGATAATGATTGTTTTAAAAATTTATTAATGAGTAAATAAACTAGTACAAACTAGTCTTCTTCCTTTTTTTTATTATCTTGTTAATTAAAATATGCCAAACAGCTAAAGTTGATTATTCATTATAATCAAATGGAGTTCATTGGAGTGCAAAATTAGGTTCAATTATTAGAGGATGTGATTAAGTATTTAAAGTATAAATAGCACTATGGAGACCTTACAAACAAAGTTCTTGAATACTCTTCTTCCCCATTGTTTTTAAGTATAAGGGGGGTAGTTTTTAAAATAGTGACAAAAAGTTTATGATAAATGTACAATTCTCATTTTAGTATAATTTTCTATTGATAAAAATTAGATCAAGCTATTCCCTATCAAACGGTCAGAACATATAGCGCAGGATAAAATGGATGGAATTTACCACTAAAAAAATTTACTCAATATTGGATTAACTAATATTTATGATATGCGCAAAAGTAATATCCCCTTGGACTATCGAAACATCTTTTATTATTTTTATAATTTAGATAGCTAAAATTTTGATAACACTACCCATGAATAGTATTTTGCAATTATAATTAAGTATATAATCTGTAAGATGGTGAAATAATTATATGATTACACTTGTCTACCTGTGGAGGTCTTGTGGTTTTAAGATTTCATTGTAGTTAGTTTTAAAGGCCGACAAATAGAAGTTAGTGGCAGAAGTACTAAATGGTATTGTATTAGAAAAGGATCTAGACACTAGTTAGGCTGGAAGATCAAGTTAATTCTACTAAATAATTAAGACCATAAATATTTTTTATAATATTACGTGGATATCAAGTCAATTTAAATTGATAAATTTGAACTTGCAAACTATTAACTAATACCTAAAATAATAACTTTTAAATAATTTTTTCACCCAAATGAATTGAATCAGATATAAGCTTTCTTTTTAATTTTTATTTGATTTATTGGAACAAACTTATTTATTTTTTTTAAAAAATTGTTTTCATTTATTTTCATAAAAACTTTTAAAAGACATCGCTGATGTAAAAATGAAAAGGAAGTAATGTTTATAAATTAAAATACCTAGAAAAAGAATTATAGCTGAGTTGGAGTTATGTAATATGTTTTATTTATTAATTAACATAAATATTTAATTAATTATTAATTTATTGAAAGATAGAAAGGTATATTTACATTTTTTTAAAAAGTAATAACTAAGATATTAATATAATTTTTTATTGCATAAAGTTTATTTTATAATCATACAATATCGCACATTTTTTCTAAAGAATAATATTGAGTAAATAAAATTATTTTGTAAAATCCGAAATTTAGAGATAGATGGGATATCATTTATGGTAAAATTGTGTAATAATAATAATAATTTGATGTATTTACTATGTTTTTAGGATCAACTAAATCGTTATATGATGAATGTATAAGATAGTATACACGCATATAACATTAGTAGTTTTATTTAATATGTATATTTTTTTAAAAATGGGATGATACCACTAGATTTTTTCGTATAAATTTTAATGTTTTTGTTACAACATTAGGAATTAGATCTATTATTAGCATAAGTTATTATTTTTCTTTCGCTAGTAAAGAAGTACATAAAGTCTATATTTTTTTTTATTATTTATTTTATTAGATTAAGTTAAGTTAATTTATATAGAAATTTATATTTGATTGAAGGCCTATTGTATATAAGATGAGGTATAAGAAGTTTGGATCGTATCACTTTTTGTTTAAAAATGGGTCATCTATTTTTCTAAAGAATAAGGTTAAAATGGTATTTGTAGATATATTTATTAGAGAAATAGGAATAATAAAGTGTAATACAAAGTGAAAAGAATCATATAAATTTTATTTAATATAATACGTTATTTGAAATTGTTGAATAATTTTAAAATATTATATTTTAAAAGAACATAATGCACGTATGGTTTTGATAAGACATGTAGTATGACATTATAGTGACATAAATAATTATAATTAATAATTGTTATTATATTATAAAGTTATATCAGTTTATACATTAATTGATCTTGAGTAATATTAATAATAAATGTATACATATTTCAGTATTATAATCTAAATAATGCGAAATAATATTTGAGTATTAAAGTTTTATTTTATTTACATATATGCTACATGAATGATTTCATATAAACCTTTTCTTTATATTAATTGATAACAAATGATGTTTATTTAAAGTTATGTTATTGATAGAACATTTTCGAAATTATCTACTTATGATTATGGAAATAACAGTGTAAAAACTTGTATTATTATTTTCTTATTTTTGTTTATTTTCTTAGTTTCCATGCGTAATGTAAATATGTAATAGTTATTGTTAAAGTTAATGTAAATAAATTTGTTGTATTGTTTAGCATGTTGAATTCATTAATTTTACCACGTTTGACAGATAATTTGAATGTACATGAATCATTTATATTATGAATTTATTATTTTATTATTTTGAGAAGAAACATCACAATATTTTTAATATAATTTATAGAAATTGATTGACATTAACATTTAATAGATATGATAAGCTCGTAATGCATATATAATATATAATGTTATTTATTGCCACAAACCGCTAAATTATAAGATTTTGTCTATTTTAAAATTAAGATATTATATGGAAATGACATGCATATGATTTACTTATTTCTTAATGATTAATGGTATGGTCAAATAGATAAGATTACACTAAAGATTATTATTATTATTATTATTACATAGAATAATAGTGTATTTAGGTTTATTATTAAATCCCTATCAATTTTAGTCTACATGAATTATTATTGCTTCTTAAGATACCAGAAGAACTCTGAGATCATTTAATTATGTTCTCTTAACAAAGATTGAGATTTATTTGTCTATTATTACTATAAAAGATAATTCATTTATAAAGTCATAAGAATGCTGTAAAGTTAGTAATGAGATAATAAAAGAGTATTGCACTTATACATTAGATATATCTTGAGCAGACATTGCCCAATGTAAATCCAATTATTAATTGTAATTCACTTCACAGTCTACGATTTTATTAAATACTTATTTAATTAGTAATATTGTATTGAATTATTAATTCATAAGTTATAATATTATAAAATATAAGATAGTTGTACATATTTTAGCTGAGTATAATGGTTCAAATTGTCATAGACTTATCAAAAAATTCAATTCATTTTTATTAATACATATGATTTGTGTATATATATATATAACAAAATAGCTGATATGAATTAAAACTATTAATAAGTCTCTTGTTTTTTTTGTATGGTAAGTAAAAGTCTTTAAAAAATATTTACTTCTTTGACATTCCTTTATCAAAAAAAATTTTTTTTCTTTTCAGGTTACTTCTGATTAATTGTAAATGTCTTTAAAAATACTCCAGAAAGTTTTTTTTTCCAATCTAGAAAAATATTTGGAGTTTACCTTTTTTTCAAAATAAAATTGTTTATGAATCAAACCTTTGTTTTTTAAACTTTTTCTTCAATCAAAATTTATTTATTTATTTTTAAATTATACCCTTTTTAAAGGTTATTTTCACTCAAGAAATTATTTAAAATAATTTAACAGTGGAACTTTATAGCACATTTATCTATAGTTCACTGTATATAGATAAAATAGCATATGTATAACCTTCATCAGGAAGATAATGGGCTCTCTTAATTAGCTGGTCCCTTAAAGAGTAGACTGGCTTATTGCATTTTCAGGAAAAGTGTAATCCAGGTAACTGTTGACCTGCAGTGTGCTCTCTTTAGTTTCTATGCTGTCAAATACACATATATATATATATATATATATATATACTGAATATTAACACATAGAAGCTGGGTCTTGCTTCCATTTGAACTCTATCATAATTGCACTCATAGCAGCAGTTGTACCACTGTTTTGCCTTCAATTATATTTTTATGGTAGTAGTAATCTTGTTGTCATAATATTTAAAACTGTAAAAACTAAATAACTTCTTATGTTTTTTTACAACCTTTTTATAGTCAATGTGAAAAAAAAAAACAGTAACTAAAAATAAGTTTTTCCTATCATGATTGAAAAAAGTTAATGACTCTTTTTCAATTCAATTTCATCTTTTGAAAAACATATTTGTGAAATTTTATCAAAATATGTTATCTAAGCATTAATTACAAAAATAATTTGCTAATCAAAATGGATAGTGGAATTTTATAATTACCAGTATATCTATTGTAGTATAAAAACATACTTGTTTTAATTTCAATCAGAATTAAACAGTATTAATTAGTCATTTTTAAATGTTTAATTTATACTATTTTCTTTAAAATTCAAATTTATTTAATACTCAACTGTTACTCTAGTGTAATATAGAAAATACCTGCAAAAAATTTCTGTCTGTGTTTATTTTTACTAATCCTTTCAACTTTATATATATATATATATATATATATATATATATATAAAGTTGAAAGGATATATATACGACGCTCTTCCGATCTACAATTATGTTTTTGTATGCTATGAGATACATAACAAACTCAATATATTAATTTTAATATTTTCAACAATAAATGAATTCATAGTATTATTTCTGGGAGCTTTTTTGTAATAAAAATATAAGTAAATAGAAAATAATATATATATATATATATATATATATTAATAATTACATGTAAAAAGTATTTTATGCCCTTTTCAAATGTTAAGCATCTATTTTAATATTAACCAATTATTACAGATAAAATACATAACAATAACAGAATAAAACAGTAAAATAGAATAAAAATTTCATATAGAGATTTAATATAACCAAACCTTTATAGTGTATACATTATTTAATTTGTATATTGTTATGTTATATAATCAATTTTTTGAAGTTATATTCATGAATGTATCTCTATATGAATATTTTATTCTATTTTACTGATGTTTTATTTTGTCATTGTTGTTATTTTGCTTCCATTGTAGAACACTAGATGGTGTTCTATCTGAAATAATTGGTTCATGTTAAAATAAAAGCTTAATATTTCAAAAGAGCATAAAACCATGAACTATAAAAAGCTTACGTGTAATAATTATTAGTATATATATTTACATAGGTGTAGAGTATGATTTTTTTTAGTATTTATAAGAATTTATATGAAAAAAAATAGTATAATGGACTTTATTTTCATTTTTGATAAAGAAGTATATAGTTTGATGCTAATGTTACTCAGTGGGAATTTTTTCAAGTATTAATTTTTTTTATTATTTCCACATCAATGCATTATTGTAATTTTCAATATGATTCTAAAACATTTTTTTCTTTTATAAGTAATAAATATTTTTTTAAAGAAATTGCTATTTGTAAGCATACAGCAAATAAAAAATAATTTGCAAAGTCATCTTGTTATAAAGTCTATTACAAAGCAATTACCATTACCCTAATATATTTGATTCAAAAATTCCCATTATCCAAACGAAAAAGTTTATTACTTCAATTATAGCTAAATAAAAATTTGAAGCTGATTTAAATCAGTGTCATATAAATATGTAAGCTGGATTTTAAAGAGGTTTTACTACAATAAATCATATTCAAGTATTGAGAGAACTTTTAAAAAAGACCAATAAATATGAGTACCCATTATGTTTTGGATTTGTAGATTATGTGAAGGTATTTAATTCTATACACATTTCTTTAATGATTAAAACATTGAATTATAAAAGTATAGACCCATGATATTGTTATATTCTTAATAATATTTATTAAAATGCAACAACAACTATTAGATTGCATAATGATACTAAGAAGGATAACATTAAGAATGGACAGGGTGACTCCATATTTTCAAAACTTTTCACAGCATTGCTGCAAGAAGTATTTTGTGGATTAAAATAAGAAGCTATATGAATAAAAGTAAATGGAGATTATTTAAGTCACTTAGACTTTGCTGATTATATAGTTGTTTTGCAAATAGTGCTTCAGAGCTTCAGGAAATGTTGCAAGAGTTATCAGATCAAAGTGAGAAAATAGCGCTAAAGGTAAATTTTAAACAGACTAAAGTAATGTTCAATGGATTTTCTCAAAAGATGAAAATAAAGATTGATTATGATGAGTTAGAAAAAGTTAACAATTACAAATAGTTTTGTCAGATTATTATTACTGATGGAAACATAATGGATAAAATTAATTATAGAAATAAATTTGTTTGGAGTGCTACTGGTAGAAATAATTTAATATTAAAAGGAAATATGCCTATATGTTTGAAAAGGAAGGTTTTAAATAAATGTGTTGTACCAATACTTACTTATGGATCTGAGACTTGGATACATAATAGAAAATACAGAGAATTCAGACCACTCAAAGAAGTCTGGGGAGATGCATGTTATGCATAATAAGAAGAGATCAAAAACACAGTACATGATTAAGAGAACAAGAAGGTATTACTTCCATCACTAAAATAATTAATAGGCTGAAGTAGACTCGGGCTGGACATATTGGTAGAAGAGATGATAATAGATTGACAGTTGATATCTTAAACCAGATTTCAAAAGATTGTAAAAGACCTAGACAGAGACCATATGTGAGATGGATAAATGAAATAAGAAAGTGTTCATGGTAATGTGGAGAAGAGAGGCTAGTGATAGGAGAAGATGGATTGAACTTGGAGAAATCTTCATCTTGCAGTGGATTGATAATGGTTGACAATAATAATTGATGAATATGAATTGTAATGTATTATGCCAAAAGATATAAAATAAATTTCCACAGCATATAAAAATTTAAGTAATTATAGATTTATATATATAAAATTAAAATGTAAATAATTATAGCTTTTCAAGAGTTGGTATAAAATGAAAGTACATGTCAATAAATGAAAAGAATGTTCAGCTGTGATGGTACATAAATCTGTTGCTGTATTGTCTATTGACCCAATAGTCTATGCAAATTTAAATCAGATTAATAGATAAAAGTTTACATTCTCAGCCATAAGATATCACACCATAAGAGCAAAAGAATAGATATTATTCTATTCTTTAAATTTATTGATGTGGACTGTTCATTTATTAACAGTTCATTGGAGGTTACAACTACTTCCAGTTTAAATTTATACTGTATATGAAAAGTATATGAAAATTCCATTTGAATTGTAATGAATCTCTAAAAAGTATTCTAAAAAATTGAAATATTGACTACTTTTGCTGAAAAGACGTTTAAATAAAATAAAATGGGGAGTTAGAATTAGATTAAATTCAGAAGTCTTTCAAAAATATGTTTGCTATAGAAGAAATTATAAAATGTATCACAAAAAAAATAAACAGAACAATGGACCATCATATATGGAAGCATTTGTGTTTACAGATTGGTTTGCATATTCATGCTGGGGGTCATACTATTATGGATACTGAGCCTATTACATGGTATATTTAATATTTTCTTATGGATATGTATATAAATTGTAAGAAAATAATAATAATAATGAATATAACATTAATAATAATAAAAAATTATAATCCACAGAAGTCCTTTCAATTAATCACTTAAACTTCTTCAACTGTCATTTCAATTCAAATATAACGGAAGTAAAAGTCATCAAGTCATATCCCATGATTCCCAAACATATATATATACATTGTTGCTGTATTTTAAAATAATTATTAAAGTTATTTTTTTAAAAAGTAATGGCTGATTTATTTATACTTCGGATTATTGTAACAATTTCTTGAAACAAATTTAACTATCATATAACAGACTAAAAATACCTTGAATCGCAGCTTTTAAGCCAGGACTATTTACTCTTTTACTTTTTAAAAAATTTTATTGGAAAATCTTGTTTAAGATAATCTTACGACATTTCATCTTGCCAAATATTCTGGCGCTTCTCTTGCGAAATAATAATATTAGTAAATAATTATTTTTTTTTTACTTGTAGTTGATGAAAATGTTAATTCAACTTAGATTTGAAAAGATAAAAATTAAAACTTTTTTTTTTTATAACTATAAACAAAAATAAGCTTAAACGATTACATTGTTTTTTCTTGAATTTATAGAAAGACAAACATCTACAGACTGGAATTTAAAATACATCTTATAACTAAAAAGATTTTCTTCTTTCATTGAGTTTTTTTCTTTAATCTTGCAAAAAAACAAAAAAGAAAGGTTTTAAAAATATATACTATTTTTTAACTAAATAAAATCAAAAAAAAAAAAGACACATAAGCCAACTCATTTTAATTCGATACTAACAAGTGTTTTTAAAACAATTCCAACCTGTATGCGTTTATAAAACTGTTAAAAAAATAGTATTAGTTTGTCGATTATACTATATATATATATATATGTACACACATATACTTTTGTTATATAAAGAGATTGCTGTCATAGTAAATACACGACCAACAAAAATATATATGTATAATTCCAACATAAACCCACTAAATATGCCTACCATATTAAAACAAATTCAAAAACCGTTGTGAAGGCAACCTCAGATGTAAAAAGTAAATGGTAAATGACTTTCTATCGAAGCTGTCATAATGGGTTCACGACCAGCAAAAATATAACATATATAATTCCATCACAAACCAACTAATCATGCCTACCATATAGAAACAAATTCAAGAACTGTTGTCAAGACAACATCACACGTAAAAAAGTAAATGGTAAATCATTTTCTATCGAACCTGTCATATTGGATACAAAACCAACAAAAATAAAATATACATATATATATATAATTCCATCATAAACCAACTAATCTTGCCTACCATATTAAAACAAATTTAAGAAACATTGTCAAGACAATATCACACACTAAAAGAAAATGATAAATCACTGTCTATCGTTATGTAAACTGATAATATAAATAGCAATAAATATTCCACGTAAACAACTTAGACATGGATAAAAACAAGTTTTTCATTTGCTTATAATGTTGGCTTGACAATTATAGTCAAGTTTGGCTGGATATGAAAGGGGTCGTTTATAATATCTAATATAATTAAGTATAAATAAATATGAGTTTAGTTCTTAGCATTTTAGTCCAAATACTTAAACAATAAAGATATACCAGATGATTGGAAGTATGAACTAGTAATATTGATATATAAGAAAGATGAAAAAGGAGAGGACAAGCTGGATTTAACATAATGGAACACAATAGATTATGTATAATATTAAGAGAAGTTGTAGAAAGGATCATTGAATATTATTTACTTATTATAATTTGGATTCATAGATTGTAAAAAAAGCATTTGATTGTAACTTCTGATCTACAGGAAATAGACCCTGGATATTATCATATTCTGAAAAATGTTTATTACAAAGACTCAAAAATGATAATATTAAATGTTATATAAAAAAAGAATCTTAATAAGAGTGTAAGGCAGGATGAAAGAAGTATTTTGTGAATTAAAATGGAAAGCTACAGAACTAAAAGTAAATTGAAAACTATTTAAGTTATTTAAAATTTGCAGAACTTGGGAAAATAGTTGGGCAAATTATTCGACAAAAATAAAAAGGTAAGGTTAAAAATAAATGTTAAAAACACTAAAATAGTATTCAATGAATTTTCTAAATTAAAAAAAAAAGTGATAATAATAATTTAGAAGTTAACAACTACAAATATATTAATATAAACAGAGCAAAACTCTCCATACAGTATTGCCACCTGTGCTAAACAGAGTAATCAATGGATGCCAGAAGGCTTGTGCATAAAATCCTTATCTAATGCCTACTCATCCAATATCCCCAGACTAGTTTCTGGCTTGTGGCCTTCGTCAGTGAGGAGCTTTGGATCTGAGAGCACTGCATCTAGATCTTAGGATCTAATGCAACCCTCTAGCAACCACCTTTTATCTCTACTTAACTACAAAACTATGAGAATGAAATTGAAAACACAAAAAAATATTTTCAATCTAAGCTCAATAGCTTATATAGTCATATGGGTCTGAACTCAACAATTAATGTGCTAGTATAGGAAATGTGATCATGTGATACAAATATATTAATTAGATTCTTAATTCAGTATGATCAGAAGGAATAAAATTAACCATCAAAATAAATCTGGATTGAATGCTTTTGATAGAAATAATTTAATATTAAAAGAAAATATACATTTGTGGTTGAAAAGTTTTTAATACATGTGAATTTAGAAATCCAAAAACGTATAAAAAGATATATGTTTGGAGTAAGAAGAAGGGGCAAAAAAAATCAATTATGTAGATAAGAGAATCAACAGCATCACTGCTATTGTTGAGAAAGTAAAAAACTGAAATGAATATGTCTGGATATATTTGCTTAATGAAGTGATAATAAATAGAAAGCTGAAGTCTGAAACTGTATTTCAAGATATTGTAAAGTATACAGAAAAAACTATATATGGGTAGCATGGAAGAAATAAGAAGTTTGTTAATATGATAAAAGAAAAGAATAGCTATTGATCAGAGAAGCAGAATTAAGATGGAGAACAGTTGTAAATGATTTATGATGAGGATAACATGTAACCTATTTCTGACATAGTTTACCAATGCATAATATCATTAGCAGCAGTGTGTCATTGCAACTATAAAAAGATAAAAAGACAAATAAAAAAGTAATACCCTTTCTAACAAGAAGTATTGTGGCTTTATAACTCAACCCATGCATTCCAAGTACATCCACATTTAGAACATGGTGATTCATTTTTGCAAAGCTTTTGTATTACTTTTTCAGCAGAAAACACTTTTTAAAATGATTTCAGCACTTTATCTAATTGTAGTTCCTTACTAAATTCTATTCTCAGATATATCTTTTTTTTAATAAAAACTGTCAATATTGTTATTTTATATATTTCATTTAAGATAGTCCATATAACTTAAATCAAAACTACATTTTGTATGGAAACCGTGATCAAGTTTATTGTAAAATACATGAATAATATATCTTGTACCTGTCATTCATTTTACATTTCTAATCTAATGCCATGATTTCCTTTCCTTTTACTATAATAGACTCTGTAGTGTGATATTCAGCAGGCTGAAAAATCTATTGACTAGCATTATGATTTTGCCAAAATACCTTTTGAATGTTATGAATCATTCTTAATAATTATCTTCTTCACATTATTTTTTCAGCATGGTTTATTGAATTATTTACTGATCAATATAAATTTTACTCTTTTTCAGATATATGCACAATTTAATTACTGATTATCCATTTATTGATGATAAACACTGGAACTAATATATAAATTGGTTTATTAATTAAAAAAGTCAAAATATTAATATTGTAGAGAGAATCCATATAAACAAGCCAAAGATTCAGTCACTGATAGCTTCATTGTTTGCAAAGTATGCAATAAACTATAAAAGTTCAGCTTTCATTCACATCTGAAAATAAAAATAATATATTTTGTGTAGATTGTTTATATATTTATGATTATTTTTGCAAAATATTTGTGAAATATTAACATTTTGATAAGAATGTGGTGCATAAATTCAAATTTTATGTAAAAATATTTATTTCTCTAGAAATATAAATAAAAAGAAGTTTAATAAAGTAAAGCAGAAAAGTGTAATAAAAAAATGTTTCTTGGAAAACTTAACTGTTGTATTTTGACATTTTAAAAATAATTATAAGAGGAATTTTAAATTGTAAAACATATTTCTACTACTTCATGCAGTATTTAAAAATGATATTTACTTAAAACTGTATGTAATGTGATGTGATACACTATGACTCCTTTTTAAACAGAGTCAATAATCTCTCAATAACTATGCCTAGAGAAACCTGTTAGCCACTTTACCTTCCCTTTCCATTCCCCACCCTGTTTTCCCATAAGCTGCTCCATCCCATTTCCACAACATACTCTTTGTCAACTCTATGGCCTTTATATCTAAATCCCTCTTATCTTTTCCCAAACCCAGCATAAAAACCAATAATCCACTTTCTGTATAATCACTTTGTTCATATTTATTTTTCCATAGCTTCATTATTTGTACCCTTTCTATTGTCAAGCATTTACATTTAGCAAACTCTCCATACATTAGTGTTACCTAGTGTAAACATTATTCATCAATAGAAATGGTGATCAAGTGACCATGTTTTCTTGTTAGAAATAAAGTGCAAATAAATTGTATTTTGTTTAAAGTACATTTTATTGGTAATCCTAAAATACAAATCTATTACTCTGATTATGCATTTCAGTTTATTACTTTTTTTATTTATTTGCAAAATTAAATTTTTAAGAAAGATTTTTATTTGTAAAGTTATATTTCTAAAACATCATTGCAAATTATTGAAATATAAAGCAGAAAAAAAATTTAATCATTAAAATAAAATTGATATTTTAAAACCACATGAATTGGCAAATTAAAAAAAGGTTACTGAAATATTTTAATAGATGGCTGTACAAATGCTATGAAAATTATGCTTATTGTGTTTTTAGATGTCTCTGATCAAAGGCTATCATAGGGATGTGAGTGAAAATTAAAACTTTCTACAGTGCTAAAAATTTCTTATGTATATTAGAAATTTGGATGGAGAGGACAAAGAGATTATAATATTTCTAATCTTTTTAGTGTTTTCATTTCTAATATTAACATATTTATTATCAAAATTGAAGTTTTGTTTTTAAAAAACTCTTTATATTTGTCTTTATAATAAGGTCGATTAAGTAATTTTATAATTGATATAAAAAGATAAAAATTTATATTTGTCTATGAATTTATAATTTCTTTTTCATTTATATTTATATTGTTTATTTTTTATATATTATCATATGCAAATGTTCATTTTCAAGTCTTTTTATTTGCATTTAAAATGTATATATATATATATATAAGAAATATATAAACAAATAAAGAACATTCAATTATATATGTACACAATTGTCTTATTTATATATACACACACTTAAATTCAACACAAAGAAGATTTTAATTAATGTACTACTTTATGTTCAAATTTTAAAATCAGTATAAATGTATTTCATAAAAATTGAACTGATATGTTTCTTGGGGTTGCAACTGATTTTTTTAGCAGCTGATGACATCTCATTTTATTGAAAGAAATATGCCTAAGAAGTTGTAAGTTGATTTTTTAAAATTAAACTTTGCAGCTTGATATATCTGAAAAATTTTATTTTGAAAGCATAGGCAAATAATATTACCATTAAATTGTTTATATATATGTATCTATTTATGTAATAAACAAATCTGAATACATTAATAAATATCATAAATAAATTAACAAATAAATATTTAAATGTGCAAGAAAACAATGACTATCTTTCATTATATCAATGTGAATCTATTTTGTAAGATAAAATTGAAGACAGAAAAATGGTTGCTGACTTTTTATAAAAAATATTAAATTTATGAATATTAATGTTTTTATTTCATGTAGCATACAATTGAAGTAATTTATATACATTCAACACTTTATTATTTCACTGCATAAATTTTTAAATATGACTTCTGGATCATACATAGGTAAAGTAGTCAACTTCTTAGCATGGTTAATATTATGGATATAAAGACAAAGTCTACAAGAAGATATAAATACTATTTAAATTTTGGATTATAAAGATTAATCAAAAAATTATTTCAGAGCTAAATATAATTTTGACAAAGTGTTTGATATAAAAAAAGACTACAGTAATAAATTTTTGGATGCTACAAATATTACTTTAAGTAAAAATAGATTGTTATTGTTATAATAAAATGTGAGCATTGCTATCAAGTTAATTTTAATAATCTACTCAGACTAATTTATTTCAAAAATACATATTCATTCTCAGTACTATATATTTGATAAGGCATAAAATTATATACTCATTAAAAATCATT
This sequence comes from Epiperipatus broadwayi, assembly GCA_028023455.1. Lineage (NCBI taxonomy): Eukaryota > Metazoa > Onychophora > Udeonychophora > Euonychophora > Peripatidae > Epiperipatus > Epiperipatus broadwayi. Next base: position 1,640,990 of record JAQFVV010006364.1, on the reverse strand, counting down.
AATATTTCATATATATATATATATATATATATATATTATCTGATTTATGTTTTACATATATCTGTATTTAGAATAATGTAACTATCAGCACTATTAACAAAAAACAAGGTATATTTTATTGTTTGTAATAAAAAAATTACTACTACTACTACTACTACTACTACTACTATGATTATTACTGCTAACTACTATTACTACTACTATTACAATTACTATTACTATTAAAGGAAGTTTATTGATATGAATGCATTAGTTGCATTGAATTATTACTATAACTAATATTCAGGCAGTGACATTTGATTCAAGATAATAAATTGTTTGTGAAGATAAAATGTATGCAAATCTTAAACAAAAAATATATCATTATGTAGAAGGATTTTAATTGTTGCTTAGAAACTATAGTAGTGCAGACAAAGTAACCAAGCTCTGGTTGGTGCAAACATTTTTGCAGGTGATAATTCCTGGTCTCTGATATTAATTTACCCAATTTGTTGTAGAAGAGAGAGAATACAGCCAAAACTCTTCTTCCAGTAATGCCACTCAGGGCAAGCCAGAGTAATCAATTGATTTCAGAATACTTGTATATAAAATCTCTATCTATTGCCTAATCATCCAATATCCCCAGACTAGTTTCTAGCTTGTGGCTTTCATCAGCGAGGAGCATTCGATCTGAGAGCACTGCACCTAGATCTTATAATGCAATTCTTTAGCAGCCACTGTTTATTTTTATTTAACTACAAAACTATGAGTCTAAAATTGAAAATGTAATAATATTTTGAATCCAAGCTCATTAGCTTATATAGTCATATAGATCTAAACTCAGTTCAGTACCTATACATTATGATATCTTTAACTCTTTAATAACCATAGCCATAACTATTCTATTATGCAGGATTGATATTAAACCATTAAATGTCACATGGTAACCATTTCTTATGCTTGCTTAAGCTGTTAAATCAGGCAAAACTCTCCATAAAGTAGTGCACATGCCTTCTGGCATCCATTGATTACTCTGGATTGTGCTGAGTGGTACTACTATATAGAATGTTTTGCCTATTTTAACAGTTTGAGCAAGCATAAGAAATGGTGATTATGTGAAGAAAGAGAATAGTTTATGGGATGAAGGATTGAAAGAAAAATGATACCTCAAAAATCACAGTGTGTAAAGGATGAAGGTAAACCCCACTGGAAGGGAAGGAGAGTGATAACATGTAATTAAAGAAATGAGAGTGTGATCTGTGTAATACAGAACAACATAAATGGCAAAAGGAATTGCATTAACTATTTTTTTAAATAGAAAGCTATTGGTATTACTACTTCTGTTACTACTACAAATACCACCACTGCTACATCTACAACTACTACTAAATATATCTCCACATGAGATTTAGAGTAGTAAAGCAGCAAACTCTGGAGGTAAATGTTACTGAATCACAATACATCTCTGTCCCTTCTGCTGTTTAACATCCTATGAATTCTTGACCGATAAACCATTTGATGAAGATGATTACTATTATTGAATTTGACTTTATTATAGTTCTAAAAGTATTCTTTCTTTTGATATCTCTATTAATTCAGGCTACTGGTACATAGTTCCTACATTTACTGTATTACAGAAAACTGCAAAATATTTTTTATCTTTAAAAAATTATGCAGACTTTTCATATTATAATATACATTATTAACTATATAGATAAATAAATATTAAAAGATAAACAATTTTTATTAAAAAGCCCACTCAGGGGTAAAGGAATTCCTTAAAACATCTCATAAAATAACAGTGAGGAAGCAGTACTTATCAGTCTTGCAGGTTGACCAACTTTGTTTTATTCTTTACAATTAACTAGATATCTATATTGTAATATTGGATGTAGATCTGAATTTAAGGTGGGATTCTGTTTGGAAAAAATATAAGATTCTTTCAAAAGAGCTCATTTAAATTTGAATGCAGTTATAAACATAGTAAGTAGATGTGTAACTGATATCTTGTTTAAATATGGATGCAACCCATGGCCTTAATATATTTAAGCATATTATAACTTCTTCATCCATGCTGAAGTTACATTGTATCACAATACTGTACTCTGTTTATCTGAAAGTTTGTGATGATGGTATTTTAGTAATAATTATATGTTGAATTATTTCCTTCATCAAATATTGATTGTTAAATGCTTTTTAAAAATGCAAATTTTATTTTAAACTTTTTCTGTTAGTAATAATACACTGATTAATGTACAGCACAACCCTTTGAATGGTATTATTTGAGTCCCTTTTCAGATGTTGCTGACTCTGACTTATGACAATACTAGTATGGAAATCGATCCTGGATTTTAGATTTGTGAATTTTGAATCTAAAGTGACTAATGATAATACTAGCATAGAAATTGAGTCTGCATTTTTAGATTCATAACTAATGAAATTAAAATGATGTTCCCCTTAAATTCAATATTCGTGATTTAAAAATGAAAATTTGATTCTGTATTTCCATTGGCCTAGCCAGCGATACCTGAAAAGCCTTAATATCAATTCACAAATCTAAAAATCCAGGTTTGATTCCCAATCTAGTTTTGTCCATGGCCAGCTCAACAACACTAAAAAAAATAGAGAAGTATATCACATGACAAGTTGTGTTATGCTTTAGTTGTGCGCTATTACTAACAATTGAATCTATTTAAAAAGTTTAAATAAAGTATAATTTTTTCTAGAGATATTTAACAATTAACATTAGATGATGGAACTAGTACAATATATAGTTATTGCAATCTTAATAAATTTTCCTTCAACTCCATCTGATTAAATTAATCATTCTTAGGCATTTTTTTCTATATGTAGAATAAAATGCTATTAGATAAATAACTAGATTAGTTAAGACACACACCTAAAATATTTAGAACTTGCATCGTAAACTTACATTTGTCTAAATGTGTCACGTTCTCTTTCAATTGAACTCACATCATGATTATTTCAATTTTGGCATATTTGTTTTACAAAACATTTTACTTTCTACTATTACAAATACATAAAATGTACCAGCACATTGTAAATAAGATTATCATATTTCTTTATAAATTACCATTGTATTTACAACTATTAATCAGAATGTAATTTAGTGAATACTTGATTGAGTTTAAAAAATTCAGTTTATTCTATTAAAATAAAGCGTGGTGTACATTTGGTTATTTAAATGACATGTGAATTTCTTAGAAAATAACCCTATATATTTACTGTACAGGTATTCATATTTAATTTAAAAAAAAGAAAAAGATATATAACTTTAGATTATTCGACAAAATATAGAAAGACGAATTATGGGAAGAAGAAAAAGAAAGCAAAATATTAAGTGAAATATAAATCAGATATTATTGAGTCATTGAATGAATTAAAAGACAGAAATGAAGCCAGAGTAATATATGTAAGAAAAGATTATAATATATGGAGAGAAACTCAAGCTGAGTTTTAATAAAACCCTATAAAAGACCTGGAGGAATAACACATATGAGGTAGATGGATGAAATAAAAAAATATTAGTACGATGCTGAGCAGAAAACTATGGATTGGAACATAGAATTACAATTGCAGAGATTTTCAGTCTGCACTGGATTAATAATCGTTGAAAATAATGATGACAATTTCATGTAATTTACAGTAAGTTGATTAAATAATTGTTGGAGATAAATAGAGTATAATAGTTTTTTTTTTTTTACTTTTATTCGGTCCAAAATCTAGGAATCTTTAGTTTTGGAATCTTCTTTGCATAAGTTCATACTAAGTTCAACCACTCTGTGTATAATCGTATTAATAAGTTATACAATTAAGTTGAACCTATGCTTTTTGTTCAAGATATGCGTAATATTTTGTATTTTTTTAATTAAGGACGACTAAAATATTAGCCAATTAAAAATTATCTTTATTTTTTAACCGTTAAGAGAAAATTATTTTGATTGGTCTAGTCATCGGAAATAATATTTTATTTTTTTCTCTGTTAGAAACCTTCGAAAATTTTTCATTTTTAAATTTTTAATTTTTCTCAGTAGTTATCATATGTTTGATATAAATTTATTTCAAGATGTCTATATAAAAAAGTTTATTGACTTAATCATTAAAACGATATTTAGGTCTACGACTTTATGTTATGCTTCCTTCGATCGTGGTACCATAACCCCGTCTTTGATTTTTTCAGTCTGCTCTTCCAAGTCTGACTAAACTTTACTGAAGAATAAAAATAATCTATAACTTTGCGTTTCTTATGCCTTTTAAATTATATTTTAAGGAGTGAATAAAGTTCATCAATATTTCTAAACAATAATAAAATTTATTACATTTAAATCTAATTTGGCATTAAAAATAAATCTATAAATAGATCACGTATTATAAGTGAATCATAAATCATAAAAAGAAATATACTTAATTATGTTTTCTTTCAAATAATACACTACATTCCATCACGTTTTTCAGTCATTGTTGATTTACAGCAAAATTAAAGACTCTCCAAGTTTAATCTCAGAAACCGTTCATAATTCATCCATCCATTCCACACGCAGCTTCTTTCACTGCTTTTTACATTTTCTTAAGAATCAAATTTAAAGCTTCCAATTATCTATCCATTATCATCACTTTTAAATATATGCCTATCCTCATTTATTTTAGTTTAAACCATTAAACATTACATGATCATTTTTATGCTCACACAAGCTGTTTACTCAGAGGCTAAACTCTCCATACAGTAGCACCACTCAGTGCAAGCCAGAGTAATCAATGGATGCAGGAAGGTTTATGCATAAAATTCCTATCTAGTACCTACTCATCCAATATTCCTGATCTAGTTTCTAGCTTGTAGATTTCATCAATGAAGAGCCTTGGATCTGGGGATATTGGATGAGTAGGCACTAGACAGAGATTTTATGCACAAACCTTCCTGCATCCATTGAATACTCTGGCTTGCAATAAGTAGTGCTACTGCATGGAGACTTTATCCTCTGTACTTATTTCAGTTTCTTAATTTTTCCAATGAGGGCAAGTGATTACTGGTTGCTCTCTCACCCATATATTTAATTTTGTCTTATTAATGCCAACACACCTCTCGATACTTTATCGAGTGATCTAATGTCTCTGAAATGCTTTCATGGTAAGAGTCCAAATCTTAGATCCATAAGCAAGAATTTGTAAAAATACATCTATTAAAAACTTTTCATAGGTATAGTTTATTTTAATATTATGTTATTACCATTAAAACACTCCATTCACTTTTTATGATGAATTTCACTCATTATGTTCCTACTTCTATAAAAAATTTGACAAAGTATTTGTAGTTGTTAATATCTTCTAAGTAAAGACTATCAGTCTGTATTTTTTTCATTTGAGAAAAGCCATTGAACATTAGTTTTTAGTATTTATCTTTAGTCCTATCTTCACAGTTTCATCTTATAATTCTTGCAACATTTTATGAATTTCTGAACATTACTTGCAAAAACAACGCCATCATTTGCAAAATCTAAATGACTTAAATAATCTCCACTTATTTTTACTATCTTAGCTTTCAATTTTAATACACCAAATATATTTTGTAAAATTCCTGTAAAAATTTTGTTAGCATCCCACACCCTCTGTATGTTAATCTTTTTAGTATTACTATACAATGTAATTACTGTTCTTGCATATTGATAAATACTCTTCAGAATATGACAATATTCCAGAGTCAATATTGTGATAATCCAATGCTTTAATTACCTTAGAAATGCTTATAAAATCAAATGCCTTTTCATAATTTTAAAGTTTAAAGCACAATATTCATTGTCATCTTATTAAATTCTCTCATTACTTGAATGTGGACTGTTGTTAAATCCTCTTGGGCTTTTTAATTGGTTGGAATACAAAATTTACTATAGACAAGTGATAATTATTAATCTAGACCTTATCCCTAGCCCAAATATATATTTTAGGCCTCACTTATATATATATTATAACGATCTGGAGATATAACTGGACTTAACATAATCTACACTACAGGGAGCCACTAGGCATTTGAACCTAGAAAATTTATAAAGTAGGCAGATATGTAAGTCAAAAAAATTTTTTATATATATATTTTGATATCCGGTCATTAGCCCATTGTCACTAGCTCGGTGGAATAGCAGAGATTTACATTTTATAATAAATTATTATCTAAGAATATATATAAAAAAGAATAAAATAAGCCACTGCCAGTAATTAAACATTTATTTACGCGCATATATATATATATAATTTAACATTATTATTTTAGTATGTTTACTTTAACATTTAACATTATTTTTAACTTTTATTTTTAGATTTTAATTTACATTTTAATTTTTATACTATTATAAGTTCCCACAGATGGATTTATAAAAGTTTGTTTTATAATGTTGAGTATAGATCGGTTACATAGATTACACGGTCAAAAACATTCCAAAATAAACATAAACAATTAAAATATAAAATCATTGGTGGAATTGCAGAGGGAAATTTATAAGAAACCCAATAGCATTCATCATAAGATGCCGCATTGGCACCAATAACTTAAAAGACATCCGAATAAATACATTTTAGATACTCACTGTAAGGTATCATTATTTCCCGAATGTCTATATATTTTGATCAAATATAAAAACCAAAAACATAATTGACCGATAACGAATCCATGCAAGCGTCTATACCCAGCTTAAATTTAATGCATTTTTATTTAGAGTGTCGAGTATGAATAGACTACATAGATTTGCATTTGAAAGAAAATATTCTATCCTTATTTAACCTTAGGCCAAAAGTTCACAGTCAAACCAACGTCAATCCATCTGATATATCGATGCATTCAATGTAACACAAATACAGCAGCACAAAAGGTTAAGAGAAAAAATTGCCTCTTGTCAGATAGGAATACTACATCTATATGACAAGAAGATCAATAAAAAAAACTCCATAGGAAAGGACTGTGATCATTTTGCCAACTTGCGATAGCATTCCAATAGGCAAAAAGGAAGTGTGTGGCATATAAAGCGATTCTTCTCGTAGCGAATCTCATACTACATCTACTAATTACACCAATATATCCAATCCATTGACCCAATTTAACTACGAAACAAATAACCTAAGATTACCCTCCCCTAATATAAATTTAAAAATCTATATAGCTATTCAAGCCCGACTTAAGTTTAACATTTATATAATATTAAATTAGCGAAAAACAAAAATCATAAATAAAATTTAGAAGAACCAAAATAAATAAATAAATAAATGGAAATGATTAAAAAAAAATACATCAATAAAAAGAATTAATAAGGAATTTAGTTTGGTCAGATAGGATTCTATTTTTTTTTAAATACTGGGAAAGTTTATATTTTAAATTCTTAGTGTTTTCAAATTAATATTTATTTAAGTTCATAACGTGCTTATGGTTTTAAAAATGTTCTAGTTGTCCATTGTTTGCCGTTTGGAATCCAACGTTAAAATCCCTCGATGATCCTGTGGTCCTCAATATTGGAAAAGTGATGTTTCATTTTCTTTTTTTTATATAACAACTGAAGGAATTGAAAGTGTGTCTTTCAATCCCTTCACCTCCGACTCTCCGACTTAATACATCTCAGTCTTCTCTTAAATTTTCTTCACTCAACTAAAAATTTTATTATCAAACTTTTTCTTTTATATGTAACTTTAGGATCCAATGGACATTACATCATCAATGATGATGATCCTTCCATTGAGGTCCGATTTCCCGATGGATTTCTCTCATTTGCTATTATTTTCTATTGTTTTCCTATCTGACCATTGCTATACATTTAAATGCCCAAAGGCTAGTTCACTTTGATAATTAAAATAATCATTTCCATTTTTCAATAACATTAATTAATTTGTTTTCAAACTTAAAGATATATTTTTATCTCTAAATCTTTTTTTTAAGTTTTTGCTTTTAAAATACTTTTTCTATTTTTAATAAAGTTTTATTTTAATATTTTTTTTTCACCTGTGCGGTTTTATATATATATATGAGTTTAGTATAGAATTTTAATTTTCAATTTTTAATTCTTAAAAAAGAAGTTTTATTTGCGAACTTTTATTCTTTTCATGTTTACTAATAAAAAAAAACAATGTAACGTCGTTTGTGCCCATTACAATATATATATAAAATCAAATTTTATATAGATATAAACTCAGATATCCACAATTGATATCCTATAAATAATTTATTTTTTCCAGAAACATGTATATGTTACTATTGATATTTTAATGGATTAATTATAATACAAAGAAAAGATGATTAGAGATATGTCCATCAATAAGTAAAAAGATATGTTTAGCTATGATGTTGTTAAGGACCAAGTCCTATAAAAATAACAGAGCTTTAACTTGAGTTGGAAACTCATGAGGAACCTGTTTTCAAGTAAACTCAAAAGCAAAAGCCATTGTTGTTAATAAGGTAAACAGTTAAACTTAGGAAATTTTATAGTAATTAATAGTTATCTAGGTAAATAAATAGGTAACCAGATAAAGAAATGTGTATATATATATATATATATAAACAAAAAAAAAGACTTATAAATCCAATAAATAATATTATATTTCAACCAGAGGACTGGTTTTCATCAGAAAGGAAAAAATACACAGTAAAATGGTGATAATCAAAAATTACAGATTTGGTAAAAGATTAAAAATTTAACAAAACCCCCCTGATTGGTCACAAAATCTAACACAGAATATCTACCCAATCAATGACAAAATTCAAACAAAAAAAAAAAACTACATTTCCTCCTAATCAAGCTTAAATTCTATTTAAATTAAAATAAATATAAAAATAAAAAATCCAAAATTAAAAATTAAAATATACATATGTGCATACATAGAAAAATTAAACTATGCTCACATACAAAAAAATAACTGTGCTCACATTAATATTCATTAAAAACTAAAATACTTATACATTTTAATCAAAAATTATAGTTAGTGCAAAGTACAATAATTTATAACTAATTATTTATCTATAAACCAATTAAACACAGAGATTAAACATTCATGTAACCAATCTTTACATAAAAAACCTCATATAAGAAAATTTTCACATAAAAAACACACATATAGAAATCATTTAGGAGACCAGGTAACCCAGAGATGTAATAGTTCCAGTGTTCAAATTCAATCCATGTGGTTCTAAGGTCTTGAATTTAAAAATAAAAAAACTCTCCTTTTGTTTCCTCTCCCTTGTAGAAGAAAAACCTTCCTGAAGAATCACTACTTTTAAATCATCAATTGAATGATTCAGTAAGTTAAAATGTTTTGAAACCGGTCTATCTTTATTCTTATGCAAAATGTCAAATCTATGATTAGTCATTCTGACATGTAAACTATTTGCTGACTCACCTATATACTGGTTTAAACATCTACTACACTCTATCAAATATATAAAATTAACACTTTTACATGTAACATAATTAGAAATATACCATTTGAAATTACAATTCTTAGTACTAAAGACCACTTTTGTCACAACAATATGTTTACATGTAAAACATATTTTATCTTTACATGGAGAACATCCTTTTTCCTGTACAGAACTACTAATAAAATTTGTTTTGACAAGTATATCTCTAAGTGATCTATGTTTTCGATATACAGCCTTAGGTGGATCAGAAAAAATAGATTTTAAATAATCTGTGGACTGTAATATGTTAAAATGTTTTGCCAATATCCGGTTAATATTAGGTAAATCTCTATTAAAAGTAAGAACCAATGGTGGAACATCTAATTGTTTTTTACTCTTTTCAGATAAAAGAAGTTTCTTTCTATCAAATAAAGAAGATCTCCTTACTGCATTATCCAACAATGTCTTAGGATACCTCATATTGAGCAATCTATTATATAAAATACTATTATTTTGTTGAAGAAATTTCTCATCATTACAAATCCTTTTCATCCTTAAAAATTGACTATAAGGAATATTAGCCTTTAAATGTTTAGGATGGTTACTATAAAAATGTAGATAGCGGTTATTATCAGTTGGTTTCCTATATACAGTAGTAGTAAGAACTCTATTAGTAAGAACTCTATTAGTGTAAATAACTTCAACATCAAGAAAATGAGCAATTGATTTTGAAAAATTCATTGTGAAATTAATATGTTTATTAAAATTATTTAAATAACTTAAAAAATTATGAAGTTCAACTTCACTATGTGGCCATATCATGAAAATGTCATCTATATATCTAAGCCAAGTGTGAGGTTTCAGCTTAGCATTATCAAGTACAGAGGACTCCAGTTTTGACATAAAAATATTTGCATAACTTGGTGCCATCTTTATACCCATTGCAGTACCTTGTTTCTGTAAATAGTATCTAGAATCAAAAGTATACATATATATTCACATAAATGTTCTGGATATTCACATAGAAAATGTAGTTTATATAATTTAAACTAAGCTTTTATTAATGTTAGGATATTTTTGATATTTATCATATCATAATCATTGCATTCTCACTTCTTTAGTGTTCCAGTCTTTTATGTATACTTGATAATTATTTTAATTAATATTCAAAAGATATTTAAATCCCTTGAAAGAGCCCATTTTTTGAGAAGGGGGTGTTTTCTATCTATTCTGTTTGTTGAGTATCGGTCCTTTGCTATTACCCAAGTCTCTTTGGTCTTTCATTTTCTGTCTTCCCTCTTAATGGATACAATTCTGACTCTAGACAAATCAAATTTATGGCCAGAATTTTGTTTATGCTTCATAAATATTAAGGAATATTCATTGCTCTTATTTGCTCTATTATATCAGTATTTATGCAGGGCTAGTCTCATTGAGAAATTATCCTTGATTGTATGCATTCAGAAGAAAGACAGAAAATGAAAGACCAAAGAGGCTTGGGCAATAGTAAAATACTGATACTCTATATTCAGAAAAGATATAAGCACCCCTCTCTTGATAAAGTGGGCTCTTTGAAGGTGTTTAAATATTTTTGTGTATTAAATAAATGTAAATGTTTTAAATAATATTATCAAATGGTACATAAAAGATCGAAACACTAAAAGAGTTTGATTGCTATGATTATATGTTAAATATCGAAAGCAAGCTAAGAATTAATAAAAGGTAAGTTTAAATTATATAGACTACCTTTTCTGTATTAATGTCCAACATTTCTGTGAATATTACATTTATCCAGAAAAGAAAAAAAAACCTTTGTTTTTGATAGATGTATAGATAGAAAATATATAACGTAATAGATAAGTGAATAATTTGGTAGTTAGATATAGACAGATAGATAAATAACTAAAATAAGATTTAAAGAAATTAACTTCTTAGATTGAGTCAATTTACCTTGCTTTAATATTTATAGATGACAGATTAAATATTATTTATGGGAGTTAATTTGAATGTTTTTATTCAATTATTAACTAACTGCATTAAACAAACAATTCTTTATTATTAAAATTATTTTATTTAATTATATTTTTTACTTTTAAAAATGTATATGTTTGTACAGAACTTAAACCAATTATTCTAAAAAAGAAAAAAAATTAAAAAAAAAACCTGACAATTTTTTTATACGTTGAAGACAGAGAAATCAATTAAGAGTGTGTGTTTATATTATTATAATAATTATTTTTATTTATCATATATTTGAATAAAGAGGAGGGGTGACTAAAAATTACTGCATCCAGCAAATAACGTTGGGTATCATCCTTTTTTCAAAATATGTGGTAATGAAAATAATTAAAGGGAATGGACTAGGATTTAGCGAATATGTGAATAATCCAGCAAAAGAATTATTGTTATATTTTTTCTTTTTTACAACTATGATTATTTAATTATGTGTTTACGATAAAATCAGGTAAACGACCTTTAAATGGTTTGCAGCAACGAAGACCCATTGGTACATTTTTTTTTTTCAAATGAAGTGTAAAAACATGTCGTTACGCCACGAATCGGCCAATATCAGAGAATTAACGGTTATATGTTTTTATCACTGAATTAACTTCTATTTAAAAATAAAAGATAGGTACCTGTTTACGAAGCAAAATTAAATGCTGAAGACTAATATGAAGTCTTTAGACCTTTAAATGAAGTACGAAGAGATCTATGTTAGAAATAATAAGAAAAGATGGAAAATTAAATAAATGGGTGAAAGAACAAAACAGATATGGAGTGACATGATTTAAAAAATTAAAAGGCTGGGATAATTCTGGGGTGGACAAAAGGTGACATTAAATGAACAATTGAAGTATTAAATTGGATCCTGATAGATTATAAAAGATTTAGAAAGCGATCATATGTGAGATGAATAAAAACATAAGAAATTTTGATAATTTGATGTGGAAAAATAAGACTATGCTTTGGATTTACTGAAGTTTTAGAGAATTTCATTCTAAAGTGGATTAATAATGGTTAAATATTATGGTAATGATTGGATAGTGAATGAATTAATTATGATATAAATAAATATCTGAAAGAAAACAAATCTTAAATGTAACTTTAAATTCGTTCACACTTTATTTTGACAATATTCAATTGTAGGCCATAAGTATAGCAAATAGATGCTCTAACTATTTACTGAATATCTTTCAATCTTAGTATATATATATATATATATTTAACAAGCGAAGTACATGAGATTTATGATATACAAAAATTCAAAATACCATGTGTATGTGATAAAATTTACATTTGTATAATCAGGATAAAAAATATTGTTTGTTGTAAAGATATAAAGAGATCTAAATGACAAGAAATTAAATTAAACTGTTTTACAAGAAATCAAAATGAATTCTTAAAATATTGTGTTTAATTAAATAAAAAATATATTAATTCCTTAACTAGATTTAAAGTTTATATTTAGTCAAGAAATGATACAAAAAACTTTAGCCTAATAAATGGTAGAAAACAAGCGTTTGTTTGTTGATGTGAAGTATGTAAGATCAAAGTTTAATTACATAATTTCTCATACTTTTCAATCAAATTATATAACTTGAAATTGATAAATACTGAAAAAAATAGTCAAAATTGATGTAAAAGATTATGACTAGGGCCAACTGGAAAGAGTTTTTAATCTTAAAAATAAAAATTACAAACAGATCCTTAGGGCAAAATGACCATTAAAAAGATGATTATGAAATAGATAAGAATTGAGGAATAGAAACAAAAGATTTGCTTTTTCCACCCAAAGATATAGACACAGACCTCAGTGGGAAAATCCACTTAGCCACAAACCCAAAATCTACTTAGCCACAAACTCAATGAACCAATGAAATACAGATTTGAAATATATTAGATGGATCCATGCATTCCAGAGATAATATGCCTCAGGACTATAAAAAGAAAAATCCAAAAGAAATAAATGATGAGAAAATTAGAACATTAAAGTTTGAATTCTTTTGCCTTTGCTGAAGGTAAAATAATTTAAAAAGCTATTGTCACTGTCACCAAGAATGTAATCAGCTTCATCATGCTTTCTTTGGTTTGGCCGGCTGAAGGCAGCTTTCATCTTCATGGATTCCAGGATCAAACAACTGATGCCATATGCAGAAATCCTTGTCAAGCTTTATAAATTGTCATTGTCTGCAAGAAAAGGGCCCTTGCTTAACTTAGATCTTCATCGCAAAGGAACGAGCATGGACAAAGGGAGGTATAAATTTATAAATGATAAAATGAAATATAAACTCCCTTAAATTTAAAATCTTCAAACTTTATCTGTCTTTAAAATGAACAATAGACTTTCTCTCTTGAGCAAACCTGAACTTTATTTTTTTCTATAAACCTTGCAATGTTAAAAGTCATAGCTAAAGCTTAAAACATAATCTCTTAAAATATGTATTGTTTTTTTTTTATTATTTATTCTTGCTTAATAAGATCTGTTTGTAATAGGGCAGGAGTTTGCGATTGCAAATGAATTTAAAGATAGAAACACATATCGTTATTTGTGCATTATTGAATTTAAAAGAAAAAAAATAGGTCAAATAGTATTTGTGGTAAAATAAGTTAAATACAATGTGTCATCTTAAAATGATTTAAAACTTTAAATAAGCATCTATTTCTATAGTGCGATGTTTATAATTGTAATTCACTAAATATCAGCCTTTTACAGCTACTGTACATGCGCTTTAATGAGTGTTAAATAATAATAATAAAAAAGTATTCATTTATTATTTAACACTCATTAAAGTGCATGTATAGTAGCTGTAAAAGGCTGGTATTTAGTGAATTAAAACTTTAAACTAAAGATTTCTTGTTAAAGAATTAAATTAATAAATTGACTTAAATGTAAGTTGAATGTGGGTAGACACTTAGCCTCATTTAAATATATGTTAGTTTTAAGGGGGTTTTGATTTCAGATTGCTTGTTTCATAGTTGTGTCAATGCTGGTGGAGAGATATATGGACATTTACATCAATGTAATGTGAATTGTGTTTGCACATTAGGGCAATGTGCCCAACTGAATGCATGACCCCAAAGAGGAAGTCATGGCAGTGCAATGGACGCAGACGTATTTCCTGTGCCATTGACATCTTTCAGCTCTATGTATTGGGATGATAAGCCGGCAAGATAGACCACTCTTCTATCCATACATAGTGTTACTCTCTTTATTATATTACATGCATGATTCCTTCAACAGACAGAAGTACATTCCTATACTGGATGAAGGTCATGTTTTTTCAAATAATATCACGCTGTCAGATCCACATTCCTGTCAGTGTAATTTAATGCTAACATGTTCACATTGCATTGGTTGTGAATATATATTATAACGGTCGGGGAGAAATGGGTCTTAAACATATCTGCACTACAAGAGCGCCATCTAGGCATTTGAATCTAGAAAAATTTATATAATAGGCAGATATGTAAGTTAAGATCCCACTTTATTTATATTTAGACCATTAGCCCAATGTCACTAGCTCATAGAGTAGCAGAGATTTAAACATTTTTATAAGTTTTAATAGATTTATATTCTCAAAATATATTAATATTTAAAACAGTAAAATAAAAGAAGCCACTGCCAGTAATTAACACACAAAATAGATTTTATTAACACACATTTAAAATTGAGGAGTAAATTTATTTTTAGATTTTAACATGAAATATTTTTAATTTAAATTACTATTTTAAATAGACTGCACAGATGGATATTTAAATTATATTTTACTTTAGCATGTTGAGTATAGATAACTACATAGATTCCACAGTTAATAACTTTCAAAACAAATCATTTAATCTCAGACTAAAGGTTCGTAGCCATCCAATGCCTGCTTCCAGATATATAGTCACAACCAATGTAATATGAAGATGCTAGTATATAACCATGCTGACAGGAATATGCATCTGACAGTGTGATATTATTTGAAGGATATGATCCATGTCCAGAACAGGAATGTGCATCTGTCTGACTAAGGAATCATGAATGTAATTTTTTTAAAGGTGCTATGTATGGGGGGAGAGCGGTCTTTCTGCCAACTTATAAATCCCTGTCCATAGAGCTAGAAGGGGTTAATGACACAGGAAATACATCTGTGATCATTTCAATGATATGACTGCCTCTTTGGGGTCATGCATTCAGTTGGGCACGTTGCCCTGTGTGCTAAACATGCTTCACATTACATTAATATAAACACCCATATATCCCTCCGCAAGCATCATCCTAACTATGAAACAAATAGCCTGAAATTAACCCTTTAAAGTAAACATAAATGAATTTAATGAATCTATATAGCTATCCACCCCAACTTAAAATTTAATACATTTTAGTTCAAACATAACACACACACACAAAAAAAGAGAAATGGAAATGATTGCTTAACCCTTTTTCCGCCTCTTACGAGGCCTCTCATCAACAGTTGACATCACTCTAATTCCATTATTTTTAATGCTAGGATATTCGTTTGACAGTTATTGATTAGGTTTTTAAAAGTTCTGTAAGATGGTGCCCTCTTCTGAATTATTTTACAAGTAAAAAATCAATAAAACCACATTTAAAGCTAAACAAAGAAATAAGCTTGTCAGTGATTGGCTGTCAGCTGGCTCTCAGCTGAAAAAGACATTCTGATTGGCTGGAAAGAACAAAGAAACCACCTGGTCAAAGAAAATAAAAAAAAAAATGCTGAGATTTTCATTTTGAATGTGATTTAAGGTTTAAAAAAAGTATATTCTGGGAAATTAAAATCATTTTCACAGGGTATACTAAAAAAACAAAGTTATTTTTGAAAAATATTGAAGATTTTAGTAAAAATATTTAAGATTTAGCAAAAAGAAATCTTTACTTTTCCATAACGTAAAATGGAAAAAAAGCATTTACATCAGCATTTTTTTGTTTATACGTTCACTTTTAAATTTGCCGAAATTGAATATTTTATAATAAATAAATAGCAATTTATTTTTGAAAGAACTTTTGTTCACTTTCATAACCTGAAAAATTAGTAATATACTTTTTATAAACATATCTGAGTTGAATTTAATATTATAGGTGAATATGTTCTAACAATAGGCTTTGTCTTCAGTTTGTGAGTTGGCCAATTAAAAGATTTGATTTTTACCTCATACAACCAATAATATAATTAACGGTTTAAGGGTTAAACATATGCATAAAAAATATTACTAATTGATTTTAAAATTCTTTAGGTCAGACAATAGTTCTTATTTTCAGCTATTAAATGCAAATTTAAGAAAAGTTCCTGTTAGATAAACACAAGAGTTCATATGTTACAGATTGAGCAGATTTAGAGATCCATCTTCATGATCACTTTTGTAGATTTTGTCCTTCTTTAAAATAAAACTGCTACTTGCCATTTGTTTGGTCAGGAACTGTCCTCCAGAGACCTCAGCTGGTTGTCTGGAAAATTAAATTTATTGTAGACTTCCACATCGTGAAAATCTGCAATATAGCCAGTTATAATGATATATTCATAGTCAGCTCTTAGATAACAATTATAATAATAATTTGGCTTTTATATTTTTATTAGTCTCTTATCATCCAATCTTTGGATTCAATGAGCAAGACATCACTAATCCTCTGGTGTTTCAATTACTGTCCATGCTGATATTTCTGGTGTTTGCATTGGTCATTTAATTTCTTTTTCTCTTACCATTTAATTTATTTTAAGTGCCCGAAGGGCTAGTTTGTTTTAGAACAATCATTTAATTAATAAAACAATCATTTCCATTTCCTAAGATTATAGAAATCAACATTATTTCTATTTTTAAAATACCAATCTTTATATTTTTACTTTTTTACAAAAAAAAAAATACTTTCAAATACTTTTTCTTAAAATAGTTTAAGTTTTCCATCTGCGCGCGACAATATATATATTAAACAACTTTTAATTTTCAGTTGTTTTTTTTTTTTAATAAATCAATTTTTATTTATGATCTTTTTATTTTAATTTTAAAATAATGTAACGGCATATTATATTCCATTACAATATATATGGAAGCAAGCATTGGCATGGCTGCGGACCTTTGGCCTGGAATCAAATGTTTTGAAGATCTTTTAAATGCGTCATCTGGGTTGCCTACCTATGCTCAACATTCTAAGATTAAAAATTAAAGTTAAACACAAATAAAATAATAATAATGAAACAAAATAAAACATTTTTTTTTATAATAATTATTTTTTTTTAGTTTATGTGTTATTACTTATATATATGTAAATAAAATCTTTTGTGTTATTAGTACTGACAGTGATCTAATTTAGTTTATTTTTTGTATTCTTTATTAAAAATATATTTTAATAAATGTTTTAAACCTCTGCTACTCCATGAACTAGTGACTAGGATGATGGTCGAAATAAACTATATGTGTAAAAGTTGGATCTTTAACAGTGCGTATTTGCCTACTCTATAAATTTTTCAGGTTCAAATAGACTGGTGGTGCCCTGTAGCACAGATATGGTAAGACTGGAAACATCTGATCCACCCTGACCATTATAGTATATTATTATATTATATAATTAATTATTAAATTTTTATATCATAATATTATGTTGTTTTATTCATATTAGATAACGTTCTATGTTCAATAATAAATTAACATTAGAAAATATGTTTAACATCTAATAAGGGCATAAAATCATGCTGAAAAACATTTTTATGTATAATTATGTATATATATAAATTTTAACGGTAAATACAATATTATAGTTTAAATTCTTTTGTAGCACTTTCGATTACATGGTAATCCTTGTCAGCTTTAACTGAATTTCAACTTTTCAAACTTAATGTTATGTATATTTTCATAAGCTGTGTATGGCCGTATTCGCAACTTGCCTATTAATAACATCATTCTTATATTTATCAATTAATATGACCTCTTTAATTTTCCTCTTTTTATGATTTCTTTCTTCCATTAATATTTTTATTTCATTACCATTAAATGTAAATTTATAATTACAAGTTTTTTTCATATTCAAAGACTACTAAAGCTGTATTAAATTGACTATTTACATTATTTTTAATTCAGTTATATAATAATTGATGCTCCTTCAATCTTTTTTCATTAAATGACAGCATTATAAATTAGAATAGATTCACTTCAAAGCATCTGTCTAAACATCAAGTCTCTCATGTGCCATAGTATCTGATTCAACATCATCTCTTCAATATGATCGTTAGACTGGCATTTTTTTGGTAAAGTTCATAAGATTAAATCATATTTGTATATGTTTTTATCACATGACTTTTTACTATAAAAATGAAGATGTCCTGTATATTTCCATGTTATTGGCTTAAAGTAGATACTTAATTTTGTTGAGAATTCCTCATATATGATTTTTTTCCAGCAGCTTCAGTCACACAAAAGGTTTGCTAAGTGTAGAACATCCTGTCCTAACATCCATAACAGAGTTGTGGTTTTCAGCTTATTATTAGTAATCCTCTACAATATCATATATTTTTGCACATTATCTGGCACTGTAATGGGTTATTCACATAAAACATGACATTACACTGTTCTGCAGTTTTTTACATATATGCTAATCCTTACACTGGTATTGATGATTGTTCCACATAATACTAACACAAATCATTACACAGAGTTTCAAGATGGCACCAGTTTTGATAAATATGGGACCAGCCTATACTTTAATTGAAATCACACACACTTTTTATTTAACAACTTAAATGAGTTTATTCATGCATAATAATATATAGGTTTAGTAATAATAATTTGTAATTCAACTGGAAACTGGATAGTTAAAACAGCAATACATAAATTGATCATGGAACAGTTCATACATTTTTCTTTTCATAACTATATACTTCATCTACATTTATCATTTAGCCCTCATAATTTTCTATGTTAGATTCCACTATCAAGTTTGGTAACCACCTCACTGCTCATTGGATCATTCACTCAGAGCAATTGGATGTGACTGGATCTCTTTTCTATTGTTACACTAGTCTGAAACTGCACAATCAGCTTTTACTCTATTCCTCTAGTTCTCACTAGTTTGCTTTTTCACTTTAATTTTTCTCCTCTCACATTAAAAGGCCATGTATACTTCTGTTAATTTGCATATAGTTAGACATTATTGCTATAGCAAATTAGAATGTGTCTGCTTCTACTTTCTATATATAATTATTTTTAGAGTGATTCAACATTGCCTGTATGATGCAACTCCATACACACACGCACACACACACACACACACATATATATATATATATATACAGATGTATAACTACAATTTCTGACTTCCAAAGTGTTTAGCTTGAATTACAATTGCATAAAAATGTAAACAAAAAGAGATTGAATTGAAATTTACCTTATAAGAGCAATATTACTTGACTCATATTACAATGTTATGGGTAATACTAAACTATGTTGATGAAGACAAATATGGGCAATGTTCAGGGCCAAGTGATAGTGCTTGTTTATGCCAAAAGTACAACTCATGATTTACTTGTATTTTACATATTTCTTCTAAATCTATATTTTTAAGAGTAACTTACTTTAAAATCTGGATTAGATATTATATATATATATAATATTGTTTAGAATTATTTCTAAATATTTATGATAGCTTTTAGCAAACTACTATTATCAAAATTATTATATTACAGTAATATGATGACTATTTTGATAATGGAAGTTTGCTGAAAGCTAGCTCAAATATTTAAAAGGATTTATAAATAAATCTCAATAATTATATAAAGTATAAATATATTTTAAGTATAAAACATCAAAAATTGTATGATTATTTATATATATGTTAGTAAATGGACAGTTGAAATTTTGAATTAGATTCAAAAAGTGTAAAAGAGCTAGAAAAAGATCGCATGTGAGATGGATGGTTAAAATATGGAAGTATGCTGGAATAAAGTGAAAACTAGAGGCTAGAGATTGATGTAACTGGATTAAAGTTGGGGAACATTAATTATGCAGTGAATGAATAATGATTGAAAATGATGATGACATATATATATATATATGGGTGTGTGCGTGCGTATAAATTTAACACGTGACTATTGAACTATATTACTTATATAATTAATTTAATTATGATTAATGGTATAAATATTAAAACATATAATATTAGTGATTAGAAATTCTTTTGATTGATTATATTAATCATAATCTTTGTCAACTGAAACAAAAATGTTTTAGAAAGGAAATAAAAAATACCATGGATTTTCTAAGCCATGTATATAACAATGGTATAATTGTGAGATAAACCTTTTTAATTTTTCTTTTATTGTAGCTTTTTTCTTTCAATCATTCTTCATTATCATAAATAACTACTTGTGAATGAGTATGCTTCGAAAGAAGAAAGATAAAAAGAGCAATAGATGATTGAAGATAAGTTTTGTTATTGTTATACAAACAATCAGTAAGACCATAAACACATAATACATGCTGTATAGTGTTTTAATTTCCATAGGAAGCCTTTCTATATAAAATACTTCAAACTGTCTAATTGTAGTTTCTCATTCACTGTCATACTTTTGTAATGAACACAATCAATATCATATTTCTGTAGAATGTCTTTCGTATAAAGTAAACACGAACTTCATGTTTAAGTTCATTATAAAAACCCTTTTAAAAAAAGTTGCACATTCTTGACTTGATTAATTTAACAGATGTGTGATTTTTGCTGTAATGGACTTATTAATATCACATCAAGAACATTTTATGATCTTGCCCATTATGATTTAAAAAAATTTAAGGTGCATTCTTTATTGTATATGGTCTGCAAGTCCATTTCCATGCAAGAAACTAAGCAAAATAATGGCTTTATAGATAGATAATTTTATTACTATAGTAATTTCCCTGATATGAAATACCGTAGCTTTTAAATTGTTATAAAGAATAGCAGAGCATTAAAGTCTACATTGTATCTACAAATATTTTTTCTACTATCACTAGCTGAGAAAGCACTTGAGTTTTTTTAACATTTAATTATTAAGCCACCCTTTTTATATTATACATTTAATCATTAATAACAACCTGCAAATCATCTTTCAATTAGGAATTATAGCATCATTAAAACATACTATAAATACAGAATAAAAAAGATGAGAAAGTGTGGTTTTTATTTTTGATTTAAATTAGAAATTCTACCATCTAATCTGTACTCTATTTTGTCTCTAGATTTATTAAATCACATATAAACAGTTTTATGGAGTGCCATAAGAATTGAAATCAAATTAGTAGCAGCTACACATCCATATTAAAACCTGTTTTCACCTGTAATGCTTCCAAGTTTTCACCTGTAGCAAAAACACTTCCACTCATTCACTGAGGTAGGAATAGAATAAAGCAAACATGGATGAATAATAAATTAATTTCAAACAATACCAAGGACTTGTTTGATTAACAAGTCAAATGTCATTATTATTATATATGCATCAATATTAATTTTAAAGTTACAAGTCTTTCATTGATGAAAACATCTGAAACAGTAATTTAACATTTACACACAATTTATATCAACTATTTGTAAATAGATATGACCATTCACCTAGAAATGTTTTGTGATGGCTAAACAAAACAATATATGAATCACAAATTTAGCCACATATGAAACATGTTGGTCTATTTTTAATCGATATTTTATAATAATGTCTTTTAATTTCTTCAGAAAAAAATCTTTCTTTCTGCAATACTCAACACTATGTCTAATTTTGCCTCTCAAATATATATTATTCTTGGCCATATCTTACCAATGGAAACTAATGAGATTACACTTTTTTAGAATATCTTTAATAAAATTCTTATAAGGTAAATGGAGTTCACCCTCTCCCATGAAGGCTATCCTATAGGTTATCATAAAACACTCTTTCAAAAAACATGCATTGTTCATATTTCATCCAGCAAGATGAAAAACATATTAACTGCCACAAGAAAATTTTATAGAGCATCTTTAAATGAAACCGTTTGAATATCTTTATATTCCACCAATGGAAGATCCCAATCCAACATCCATTCAATAAATTATGTAAAATATCTAATATTTAAATACAATGATATTGTCTATACTGAACATAATGTAATTAGAAAGGATTCAAACACAGGCTTTCAAGCTTCCTACAGCTATCCATTCCATCTTATAGAACCAATATATATGACCAAACAAATGTGGAAAAGATAAATGGTGATGTGGACCAACTGATGAGTGCTAGTTCAGCAAGAAATATGTACATAGGAGATTATCTTTTTCATATGTATGTTGTCATGTGTAAAAGTTGTGTAAGATAAAGTGAATAGCTGTAGAGAATTTGAAAGTCTGAGTCCAAATCATAAAATAATATCTCTAAATGCAACTTCATTGAAGTAGATAATTCCATGTGATGAAATCTTTCATCTTTTGAAGTTTAGCATATATGTACTCTAGATTTGTTTGCATTTAATCATTTCTATACTTATCACTCTATAAAGCTGTTTTAATATTTCAACCAGCAGACTGGTTTTCATCAGAAAGCACAGCAAAATGGCTATTTCCAGAATTTAAATGCTAAAATATTACAAGCTTGTATTACAAATATTATATATAGAGCTCACAAATAAGCTCTTAACAAGCTTTGCAGAATATCCCCAAACCCAGACCAGTTTCTGCTACTGGCTTCCTTTAGTAAATACAAATCATTAAAATTACCTCTACAATATTCAAGATAATAATATAAAAGGAATAAATAAAAGTTATAAGCAAATTATAGCATGCCTTGAGTAACATTTTATAGTTAAAATTTTAAAATTACAGTTACCTTTTATTTGAACATATTTGTTTAAAAAAAGACACACTGTGCCATCTATTTATGTAAAATGCAATTGTTTTTACTGGCTAATGATAACTGTATAAACGGTGATGGATAAACTTTTTATAAAATGATGATAAACATAAGTGCTTCAATTAAAATTTGTTTTTTTGTTTTTTTTTTAAAAAAAGAGAATTTAAATAAGAAATATGCCTTTCGACAATTTTTATAAATAGACAACTAATCCAATAACAGGAAACATTATTATCAGAGTGAAGAATTAAGTTTTGTGTTTTATTTTTCTATTTTGCAATGTTTAAATATTAACATTTAGAGGAACTTTCATTTATAAGCTTATATTTTCAATAAATAATGTGAAATAATCAATATATAATAGCAATTAAACATTTAATTGTAAAAAAAAAATATTGCAATTGTGTCTAATCTTACTGGAATCTTTAAAAAATGAGAGAAAACTTTTATTATTTTAAGAATAAAAAAGTTTAATCCTCTGTAAAAAAAAAAAAATAAAAAGACTTACTTTTAAAAGTTGTAATTAATGTCTGAACTCAAACTAAAAACTAGAGAAAAAGTATTAAGGTTTATTATAATATTATTAAAATTTAGAAATTAGAAATGAATTTGTGTTGTATATATTGTATTATCAAAATTAATCTACTACATGTAATATTTGCATATACTTTGCTGCATTTATTATTTTTTGAAATAAAATGCTTTATTTTCCAGAAATAGACATTTGTTACAATAATTTTTCTAAGTAATTAAAATACTAACAATCTATTAGACACAATTTTAATATAAATATTCTAGCAACAAAATCAATTTAGCTTATTTTCCATGCTAGATTTCAACATCATCTTTATCTTCAAACTAATATGCAACAAGTAAAAATTTCCTTAATTGTAGCAAGAAGCTTTCAATGATTGGCTAGAGTAGCCTTGGGGTTTCCTGTCTAAGTGCAAAGAGGCAACATCAGTAAGAATGATATCATGAACATCTTATTAATGATAAGCTAATTGACTATAACTCAACTATATTCAATCTACATATAATGAAATAACTTACAATATTATTTCATTGTGACACTTGTTTTTTATTTAACACTGTTTTTTTTTAAATTGACAGTTATTATATTTAAGTAGATTTAATGATTTATAATTTTTATGAACTGTTATATTCTTGTCAGGTTAATTTTCAGACTTAAAATAGAGAGAAATTTTGGGGAATAAACTTAATAAGTTATTATTTAGTAAAAGTTACTTCGTAATATGCACAACTTTAAATCACCGAGTCACTCATAATTTCCAGGTTAAATAATATTTTCCAATATTATTATTTATGGTATATTTTATGTTAGAATATTTTAAATAAAAAAATATTATTACACATATATCAATGGGAATCATTTAATGAAATTGATAGGCAGTAATACCAGTAGACTTATTAAATATTTTGTTAGGATCAAGTATTACAGAAAATAGGAGAGGGGGCAGAGACTTAGTAATTGGTTAGCAATCTATTGAGCTAATGTTTAAATGTGGGTACATCATATTCATTTAAAGTATACTTGAATTTACTAATTAAAACTTTTTAAACATAATTTAATTTTTAGTATGTTATAAATGTTATTTATATGTCTGCAGAGTCAGTAAAATATCAAAATAGTATGTGAAGGTTGTAACATATTTAAAAAATTTGCATGCCTCACATTTAAATAGATTTTGAAGCATATGTATATTTTTAACAATTGATACAACTATTTTTCTATTTCAAATTAATAATTATTTATGCATTTATTAATTGTATGTATTGTGAAGTATTCCTTTAAATTAATTTAATGATGAGGTATATATATATTGTAACGATATATAAATATGTCGTTACATGTATTTAAAATAAAAACTTAAAAGTTCGCAAATAAAAGGAAAAAACTAAACGCTAAAATTAAAATATTGTTAAACGTAGACATTCGCACAGATGTTAAACTTTAAAAATATTTTTTTTCATAAACAAAAAAAAAAAAAGTATTTGAACGTATTTTTTTTAATAAAAAAATACAAGATTGAAATATAAAAATATTTTAATAAAAAAATAACGTAAGTTAAAATAAAAACAGGTATTAATTAATTCCTGTAATCTATAAAGGGAAATGGTTGTTTATTAATTATCTAAAAGCTGTTTAATTAAAAAGTCAGATGGAAAGTTAGATAAGAGAAGAAAGAGATTTTAGCTTGACAAATGGAAGCGCTAAGCCTTGGCCCGGACCATAATGAAAAAACAGATTAGTGACGTTTTGTTCAGTGAATCCTTGTGGATGATATAAAAAGAAAGAAATATTGAGTTCAAGAAGCTTTTTCCAACTTGATTTTGGTGGGTCTGGCGACAAGACGCACTTGTCGTCCTCACTCACTTATTTAAAAATGCAAAGACTGTGATACGAGGACAGAACCACAACTGCCACCTCCAAAACATCAGACCGTCTTCCAAGAAAGTCTCGTGGAATTGCCAACGGGAACAGGACTTCTCACCTAAGTAATAGAACTGAACAATTGTAAAAATCATAACCTTAATCAAGAACTTCCAAGTTGAACAAATTAATAAACAAGCCGCTTATTTAAAATGACTCTTATCTGACTTTTTAAGTTTTAAATCAAATTAATAATGTTAATTTTATATCTTTCCCATTTTAAAAGAATCATTTCCCTTTAATATTTTTATGTGTAGTAATATTGTATTGTAGAAATTATTAAATGCATTACATTTAGTTGTCTATAGACGCTTGCATGGATTCGTTTGCGGTTAATTAGATTTTGTTTTTCATATTTGATCAAAATATATAGACATTCGATAAATAATGATACCTTACGTGAGTATCTAAAATGTATTTATTCGGATGTCTTTTAAGTTATTGGTGACAACGCAGATCTTTGGTGAATACTATTGGGTTACTTATAAGTTTCCCTCTGCGATTGTCGGTATCAATAATTTTGTATTTTGATCGTTTATGTTTATTTTGAATGTTTGAGTGGAATCGGTGTAATCGATCTATACCCAACATTTTTAAATAAATCTGTAACGTATATAAATGTTAAAATTAAGTCGGGAATGGCTATATAGTTTTGTAAAGCTGTATTAAGGGAGGTAATCTTAGGTTATTCATTTCGTAGTTGAATTGGTTCAATGGATTGGATATATTTGTGTAATTAGTAAATGTAGTATGAGATCCGCTACGGGCAGGATTATAGATATACGCCACATACCCTCTGTTTGCCTATGGATGGGTTTGTAAGTCGGCAGAAGACCGCAGTCCATTCCTATGGAGTTTTTGTTTATTGATCTACTTGCCTACAGATGTCACATTCCTGTTGGTGGAGAATCAATGTCTTCTCTATTTCTACTTATTGTTCAGATGTACATTCCTGACAATATAGTATTTTGTGTTGTCGTATCATGCTACATTGAATACATGAATGTATCAGATGGATTGGCGCCAGTTGATTGCAAAATTTGTTGCCTAAGGTTAAATCAGGGAAGAATATTTTCCTTTCAAATGCAGACCTATGTAGTCCATTCATACTCGACCCTCTAAATAAAATATTAAACATTATAGCAAGCTATTTTAAATGTAAAATTAAAAATTAAGATAAAAATCTAAATGTTAAACTTATTCCTCGGATTTAAATAATATTTTATATGTGCATAAATAAATATTTTTCTGTGTTAATTTCTGGCAGTGGCTTTTATTATTTTATTCTTTTATATTTAAGATATAAAATTTATAGATTTTTATCTCAGCGTCTCCGCTGAGCTAGTGACAATGGGCTAACGATCTAAATATGTAAAAAAGTGGAATCCTAACAGCGCATATCTGCCTACTTTATAAATTTTTCTAAGTTCAAATGCCTAGATGGCGCCCCGTAGTGCAGTTTATGTAAGTCTCATTCTCCGGATCGTTACAATATATATATATATGATATTAAACCAACATCATTCTTGAAGGTGTATTGTAATGATTTAAAAATTGTAATATTTGGACAAGAGCTTATTATAAGACTTCCTGATTAGAATCCATGTTAAGTTCATCACTATAATACAGCACACAGTACATGTTCTGGTTTTGGTGTATAGAGTCAACATTTCTAAATATAACTAAATATGTAACTGATGGATTATCAATATATTGTCCTTTTTAGTATGCAGAAAGAAGTATAGAAATGTTATATCCATATAGATACATCATGTTAGGTTTTAGAGTTATAATCCATTGATATATAATTTTACCCTACTATAGATTTCTGGAATTTCAAATTACAAAAATTACTTGTAAAATATAAAAATAGGGATATGTTTGTTGATGCTTAGAATATAGTAACAATGAGTTTGAAAGTAATATTCATTTATTTATTTTAGCCTAATAAGTATTTACTATGCATCATTATATCAATCATACAGTATTAGACAGTCATAAACAAAATAATAAAGTCATCTTCAGATCTTTCCAGACCTAGTGGGTATATATAAAAATACTAGTAAAGATTAAGGAATCAATAAGGAACTGTAGCTGATTATCTTCATCAGTTACTTTAAATTTCCTAAATATATAAGTTCGTGAAATATTCAATGTTAATGGGAAATAGAAAATCTACTAAATCAGAAATAAAATATTCTAAATTGTAAATCTAGTGATATTCTCTGTTGAATGATATTGGACATGCTTGCAGATCCTTACCTGAAATTACAATTAAAAGCAAATTTATTTTGGGTCTAATTTATATAATTCCTTGTAATTGTTGTAAAATTTATATAAGTTAAAGTTACTAAGAGTTGAATTAAAAATAGAGATGAAAACTCAGCTTTGTATATTTTTGAACTAAATACAGGCTATAAAATATTACTTGACTATACAAAATTTATCTTTTATGAAAGAAATGAAATAAAACAAAGAGAAAAAAAATTGATATTTTTTTTTTATTCTGAGGCCATCAATCTAATAAAGACATCCTTTGATGGTAAAGAATTTGTTGTATTAACTTCTTGAATTTTAATTGAAAATGTCTATTTGTTAATATATAAAACAATGGTTGTAATTTTTTTTTTACTAAAATGTAGTTTTTTGGCTAGTGTTGTACTGTTATATGATTTATGCATATATGTGTGTAAATACATGAAAGCAGGTAACAAATAATAACCAATATCAGTAACAATCAGCAATCTCAATCTGTTGTCAAGGCAACTTTATTTAAACAGCAAAGGTGGAAATCCATTTTTATATATGATCTAACATGCTTACGTAGTCACTAAAGAATGCAACTTGATGACAAAGAGCAGAATTATTAATTTAAAGAAGTTTAAAAAACCTCACTAAACAAGTAAATATAACCTGTCTTGAAAGCAGACTAAAATAGTCAATTATGTTTCAAACTGCACTCCACCTATGTATTATTTAGATAATAATTCTAATAATGTTCAAAGGTAGGTAAATAAATAATTATAATACTGAAGAGATAATTTCTATAGTAGCATAAATAAATCATAAATTTCTCTTTGATTCAGTTCCGGAGCCTTATATAGTTAGCAGATTAATCATTGATATTATAGAAAGATAAAATATTTCACTAGTCCAGAAATAACAATGATTAATTTGATTTTTATATACAGTGTGTCAAATAAAAATGATTATTTCTCTCACCAAGATGTATGCCATGACATCTCTGAATCAAACCATATTTTTCATAGCAACACAGCTTCATTATTCATTATAAAAATTTTGGGGTATTAATATGTCTGAATCATAAGTGCCAACATGATGTAATGGTATATTAAGTATGTTAACGCACACTGGACCAATGCCCTTATATTAAATTTTATAAATTGAAAGAAACTGCTACAGAATCAATTGAAATGATACTGACTGTGTACTGAAACAAAGCCATGAATGACAAGGGTTGTAAGATTCCATAATTGCAGACAGTCAAATACCATATTTCATGTAGTAACTTGAGATGCTAACATCTTAACATTTTGTGGTGAGTAACTAAAGTATGTTGCTACTTAAGACATATAAGGATTCAGAGATATTGCTGCAGGCAACAAGAAAACAGCTAGTTATCCTCTCATTGAAACACAGTGTATGTGAATCTTAGTAATATAGTCTTTATATTATTTGTAGAGTATAGTAATTGCTAGTTTATCAGAAGAACTTATTCGAAGTCTATCTAGTGAAAGATTATTTATTATGAATACATGAAGATTATTTATTTAATAATATGATTCTGTATTAGTATTATACATTTCATAGCCTATATTCAAATCATCCTCACAAATGAAATGAAATTTCAGCAATGCTCTCTGTGGATAAATATAAAGTCTGTACTTCAAACAGCCAACTCAAAAAGATAACTTGTTGAGTCATTTGTTTGAAGTGCTGATTTTATATTTATTTACAGATGCCGTTGCTGAATAATAACGTTTGAAAGAATGATTTGAAAATATTCTTTTTAATTTCTAGCTATCGATATTTATTTATAAGATTGCTAAAATTAACAGAATTTATGTATATATATGATAACAGTGTCTAAGATTGATTTTAATATCTAAAAATTTTGTTTCATTGCAATGATAGGCACTTATTTAATTCATTGATAATCAATTTATAATTAATTTTAGAATTATAAATTAATTAGTGATCAATTATTACAATTCTTTAATATTGGCAATTAATATTTTATTGAATTGTTAATATTCAGATAAAATTTATTCTTAACTGTTTTTTTTTTTTTTTTAAATGCAAAAAAAAAAAAAATACTCTTTTAATTTTACAAATCATCTTTACTTGACAGGCCAAGCTTATAATTAAAAAAAAAAGATTGTGAACTTTTTAAAAACCAATTAAAGACGTTATTAACTTTGTTTCTACTAAAGATTCTTACTTCTAGCTTTTTTAAAAAAGAAAAAAAAAATCATTTAAAAAGATATTTTTAAATTAATTTTTTGAATTTTGAACATTTTAAACTAATAATTAGTATATTATGTAAAAGTCAAATTTCTAACAAAATTAAATAATCTAATGTAAAATCAATTGTATTGAATATTATTAATATTTATGTAAATATTTATTTCTTGCTAAAAATTGATTGATTTATAACTTTATTTACTGAATTAAAATCATTATAATCCACATGACAAAAATGAAAGATTAAGGAATCATACATAATTAAGAAGTCCCATGATGCAATTACTGCTAAACAAACTTATTTTCTGATTAGTCATGTCTGGTTGTTAAAGTGATTTTTTTAAGTTTGTAAGGACCCCATGAGAGTTTGCCTGGTTAAAGACATGTTAGTGTTGAAAGTACTTGGCACTTATTTTAATGATATATATTAATAATATTACTTCTGCTAAATAACAATAGAAGTGTTGGTTTTTATTAATTTATAATTTGTAGCAGAAAAAAAATGTATTTTTTTAATAATTGCTAATTTATTTTTATGGAAAATTGGTACTTTAAGATAATTTTCTATGGCTCACCATACTTATATAAGAACTTTTATCGATACTTATTTCTTTATTTACAATAAACTGTACTATCAGTTCAACATTCTTTATCTAATAATACTAAGACTGTTAAAGACTTCCTGCTCTTTTGGCATTTTCTAACAATTCTTAATAGTTTTAAAATGAGTTAGCTTAAATATTAGAAGATGCTGAAAAAAAATAAGGTCATTAAAAGACTTTAAAACATTAATTCTCCAGCAATGTATATTTAAAATATATTTATTTTCATATTTTTAAACAATGAGTTTTTTGGAATAATTCATCTTTGTATGAATTAACTATTTGAATTTGAAATAGCAGATTCTATTTATTGATAAATTCCATTTAATTTACTCATTTTTCTGCTAGAATTCTGACAGATTTCTATGTTCTCCATGGATTTAAGCTTTCAACTTTCATTTTGCTATTAAACCATTATTATTTATCATAATATAATAAATTTGATCTCATTGAATAGATATTTTTGTTTAGAAATTAAATACATTTTAAAAAATCATATTTGATTTTCAGAATTATTTTAAAAATTATATTTTAGTCAAAACAAATGCTGTCACATCATTAAATTTCAGGTGGAACAGATTCAATTTGCAAAATGAATGAAATCTTCTCTGTTTCATATTTGATTTAAAAAACTGAATAAATTTTGTAATAACTACTAAATCTATCAATTTATGGTTTAAAAGTTTAGAATTTTTTCATAATTTTTATGATATCACTGAATATTATAACAATCTGGTGAATAATCTGATTTCTAGAAAGTTGTGTTTTCCCATGACTGTAATATTTATAGTAACAATATTTAGAAGAAAATATTTATTTGTATTTAAAAATAAAACATTTCTGTAAAAGTCAAATATATAATAATACTTATTTTTGATGTTTAATAATTATTATACAACTACAATACAAATATAATCATAAACTTTCCAAAAACTCAAGTCTTTAGAGCATTGTAATATTTTCTCAATTACCATAACACTTCCATGAAATACATTCAGCAAAGTTTGTGATCATTGAATAAACAATGCCCACTCATCATCATCACTGTATATTTTCAGTTTCCTTGTAATACCAATTATTCAATTTGCCCCACCATCTTGGTTACAAAATAAATATATATGAATTTAAAGCCATAAAAAAGTTTCACAATATTTTCACCAGGGGGCAAAAACCCACAAATTTTTATTTGCTAGAAATCTTAAACAAAGCTTGACCATGTGGATATAAGATAAGGTCAATAAATAATTCATTTGAATTTTGAAATGACATTTTAATTACTTATTGTTATTTTAGTGGCAGAGTAAAAACATTTACTCGTGAAAAGTTTTGTCTTATATTTATTTCACACTAGAAATAGGAAAAATATTTCCTAAGTCTGTGGAATTAGAAATATTGATTTACCTTTGGGTTTGGATATTAATACCTGACCATTTAATGTAGAATTAATATTCTACAGTAGTAATGAAATATTTATTTGAAATTTATTGCTAGTATTTTTGTTTAACTATGGTAAATACAAAATAACTGCAACAGTTGTATACTCAATAAAAGTATTATTATTCAAATTTATTATGCAATTAAATTTATTATAAGTCTATTCTATAAACCTTGTTATTATTGTTATCATTAATATAATTAATAATGACAACAAACTGCTCTCTAATGAAACCTGTATTATATCCAAACAATATCTATGCACCTGTATATTCATCATTAATTATATTTTCCAAGGAGGGAATAAAAGGAAGATATGATGTTGTACAAAGATTTCTAGTGCTCTGTTTAAATATTCTTGACAAAAACTGAATGAGTGGGTGCTCCTATTTATTAGGAAATATGTTGCTTATAGGAAATATTTTGAATATTGTACATATAATTGTAAATGAGCTGTGTCTTTCAACAAAAGGAGAAATTTTTGTGATTTCAGAGATGGTATCCTATTAAATGATAGAACTTCCAGGATGAAGTACATTTAATTATGTATTTTGATAAACTGGGTATAATTTTCAAATTTAATTTTATGCTATTTTAATTTACTATGTATTTTATTTATATTATGCATTTTTGTCCAGTATATTTTTATGCTTTATTTGTAAACCATAATATCCAGAAGTTCACAGAATGTTTATTATTTTAGGAGCCTATATAATTTTAAAGTATTATTTGCTTCCTATAATGAATAATTTATTTAGTTATTTGAATGTATAAATTTATGCAGTACCAGTGAAGATGTTATATATCCTTATTGCTTATTTTAGGCCATGTTTTTGTTCAGCCAGATTTGACAAATAATTTTATTGTTGATTTTACAGATCAATTAATTATTATAATAATTATTTAGGCAATTGTAGTGTTAGTCTATTTCTCATTTTGTCATACATGCTTATCTTTCCATTATATTTTCAAGAGATTGTAGCTTTGTTTTTCTCTTGTATATATTTGTTGTATGTGATTATCTTGCCATTATATTATTCAAGAGATTGTAGCTGTGTCTTTCTCTTGTGGATATTTATTTTGCTAGCATATCTCTCTCTTGTAATAGTACTTTCTGTGTTATATCTTTTATGTTTCATATTTAAGCATAAATTCTTTATTTAATGCAACTATTACTATTCCTAATATATTTTTATGATTTATTCTCATTTTCCTTATGTTCAGAGACAAAGTTTTAGAATAATTTTTGCCCTCAAAATGTGGATGCTCCCTTTGAGATAATGTCATTGTTTAGGTTAATTTACTTACTTATATTGACTTTGTGTGGATATTTTGTATTGTATATTTTGCATGAAGCCAACAATGGTGTATGAGCGTGACTTTATTTTTGACAACTAATATTGTTGTTTGTTCTAAGAAATGCAATCCTTTCTTCTTTTGCACTCTTGAATACTCTGCATGTAGGTTATGGATGGTTTTGATGTGTAAGTCTTATTTTTTCTGTGCTTTTCCAGAGTTGTAGAATGTAAAACTGATAAATATTTAATTACAAATTGAAAATTGTATTTTGGGCCACAATAAGACATTATATATCACTTCTAGTGTTTATTTCATTACTAGATTGGTAAGATATGCATAGTATTTATATATATTCATTACAGAACAACATAATATTATGACAGTTATGTAAAAGCATAGAACTTTTTATGATAAAGCTAATATTAATAAAAAATTTCATTAGTCAAACAAAGTTAATAATAGCCAATTATCATTTAATCTTTAAATTTATTTTTATTATTATCTGTAAACATTAAGAAGTATTTCTCCTATGAGGAAAATTATATAACAGTGTCTGAATAATTTACTTTGAAATATTGTAGATTTCCAATTTTTCTATTTAGTTAATTGTATTTATTGTCAAAATAAATGTTTTTATTGTTAAGTATATTTTATAGTCACATGATCACCTTCTCTTATATTAGCACATAATTTTTATTAAACAAGGCAAAACTGTCCATACAATAGTGATACTCTGTGCCAACCAAAGTAATCAATGGATGCCAGAAGGCTTTTGCATAAAATCCCTATCTAGTGCCTATTCATCCAATATCTGCAGATTAGTTTCTGGCTTGTGGCCTTCATCAACGAGGAGCCTTGGATCTGAGAGCACTGTGATGAAGGCCATAAGTCATAAACTAGTCTGGGGATATTGGATGAGTAGGCACTAGATAGGAATTTTATGCACAAGCCTTCTGGCATCCATTGATTACTCAGGTTGGCACAGGGTGGCACTATTGTAAGGAAAGCTTTGCCTTGTTATATTTTATAGTGTTCATATCATCATTAACACATATTATCAAAAAAATTTGACATTATAAAATCAATTATACAATTATATTTACATTAATCATTAAGAGTAAATGAACACAAAATTGAATACAATAATCACTTTGTTCAAATGGTCTGAAGATATTAAGAAAGCATCTAAGAAATAAATTATTTATTCATTTCTTAAATTTTATATCATCACTTTAATCAATTGCATTTTTTAAAAAAAAAACTGCTTTAATGATAAAATTATTTTTTTATTTTATCCGGAAGATTATAATTGATTGTATATCATAAATTTAAATGCTTAAATTATTTATCTCAAATTTATAAAGAAAAATTTAGTGTGAGTTATTAGTAGGATAACTTGAATGACCATAAAATTTTTTATTAACTTATTATATCCGAATGCAATCCTGGTGTTTTTATTATTATTTGAAATTAAGAGTTGTTCGTGTATTTTATTTTAATTTAAAAAATTTCTTTTAAATTTATTATTATCAGTTAGGTAGACATTATCTTATGGATAAAAATATGTCTCCTCATATTTCTACTAGGATTCCATTTATTAAAACAGGCAAAACTCCATACAGTAATGTCACTCAGTGCCAGCCAGAGTAATCAATGGATGCCAGAAGGCTTGTGCATAAAATTTCCATCTAGTGACTACTCATATAATATCCCCAGACTAGTTTCTGGTTTGTGGCCTTCATCAGCACAAAGCCATGGATCTGAGAGCACTGCACCTAGATCGTAGGATCTAATGCAACCCTCCAGTAGCCACCTTTTACCTCTAATTAATTACAAAACTATGAGAATAAAATTGGAAAATACAATAATACTTTCAATCTAAGCTCAATAGCTTATATAGTCATATAGGTCTGAACTCAGTTTAGTATCCATACATTTTGGTGTCTTTGGTTTTTTAATAACCATAGTCACCACTATCCTATTAGGCAGGATTGGTATTAAACCACTAATCAGTACATGATCACCATTTCTTATGCTGCGCATAACTGTTATTAAACAGGCAAAACTCTCCATACAGTAATACCAGTCAGTGCCAGCCAGAGTATTCAATGGATGCCAGAAGGCTTGTGCATAAAATCCCCATCTAGTGCCTACTCATCCAATATTCCCAGACTGGTTTTTGGTTTGTGGCCTTCATGATTGAGGAGCCTTGGATCTGAAAGCACTGCACCTAGATTTTAGGATCTTAGGATTATTGTGTTTTCAATTTTATTCTCATAGTTTTGTAGTTAAGTAGAGATAAAAGAAGGCTGCTGTAGGGTTGCATTAGATCCTAAGATCTAGGTGCAGTGCTCTCAGATTGAAGGCTCTTCACTGACAAAGGCCACAAGCCAGATATTAGTCTGGAGGTATTGGATGAGTAGGCACTAGATGGGGATTTCATGCACAAGCCTTCTGGCATCCATTGATTACTTTGGGTGGCACTGAGTGGCACTACTGTATAGAGTGTTTTGCCTCTTTTAATAGCAGTTGTGTGCAAGCATAAGAAATGGTGATCATGTGATGTTTAATAATGTCATTTATTGTCTAATAATTCTTAAGTGAAAGAAAAGTGCAAATTTTTAATATAAAATTTTAATTACTGAACCCTGAAATTTTAATATTACATAAATGAATACTAAAGAAATTGTTTTGTGAAAAAAATCATTTCAATAAACAATGTGGCACAAAATATAAGAAATCTATTTGTCTTTATCAAAAGATTTGAAATGTGGATCTGAT
The DNA here is from genome assembly GCA_028023455.1 of Epiperipatus broadwayi. Taxonomy (NCBI): domain Eukaryota; kingdom Metazoa; phylum Onychophora; class Udeonychophora; order Euonychophora; family Peripatidae; genus Epiperipatus; species Epiperipatus broadwayi. The sequence goes on along the minus strand of JAQFVV010006364.1, from coordinate 1,604,726 downwards.
TATAGTAATGAGATGCTGATGATGGTTATTACATGTGTTGTAATGAAGAAATAGGTTGTTGTGAAAAAGAATTTAATATAATCTAACAACTTTCTTATGTATACTTTCAAAATTAAGAGCATCCTTTATGAGTGTTCTCTCGTCTTAAAATTTATTAAATGTTTCATATTATATTGATAATATTTATTTATTGTTATTTTTACCAATATGGCTCTTTGTTTTGTAGCATATATCATGTGGAAAAATTCCTCTGAACTTAACCATATAGTTTAGTTATTATTAGCCTGTAGCATTTATTCATTATTTTGGCACTTACTATTTACTATGGCTTTTGATCATCTTGAAGAAGCATTGTGACCATTACTGGAAATATCATATTGTCTTTCTTTTTAGATTATATAATGTTGGCTTGCCCAACATATTGCCTTTTGATCAGTTGTATAGTACCAAACGATCATCTTGAAGCATGTGGCTATTATTACAAATATTCATTTTTTCTTTTTGTTGGGTTATAATATATATATCTTTTTTTTCATATGTCATAGCATCGTCCAGGAGGCGAACTCACAACTGTCTGCAACCAACTACTTGCTTGCAAGGTGGCTGTGATGACCCCTCAGCTAACAACACTTGATAAATAATAATATATATCTTTTGATATCTTTTTCTATCATTATCAATTTTTTTCATGTACCCCTAAATAAACTGAATTGTACCAAAATAACAATTACAGAACAACTAAAAATTAATTAATGTACACATATTGTCTTCCATTATTCAACTTTTTGTGTCTTTTCCCTCCATTATCCATTTTGCCCCATTAATTTAAATGTAATGGTTTGCATAATAATCACATACTACTTCTAAATACCAAATTGTTTACTTTTTGCGCCTTTATCCATCATTATACAATTTCTGTTTACTTATCTCAAAATATTTTTGTTCATCTTGCTAAGAATAAATGTACTCTAGGTTAAAATTCACTGCTCTATAAAACAATCACTAAATACTTTTGGTATGAAAGGTAAACAATGTCTTAATGCTGTCAGTTTATGAGACCCCTTCACCATGAATAAAACCTTTCTCACCATTAGTGGAAGAAATGTGCAACCATATTTAAATTTTTTTATGGTAAGTATATCAATACTTTTGTGATCAGTCACTATTATACCATAATTTTTATCCTACAGTTGAAAGTATTTAAATACAAATAATAATAAAAATCATTCGATAATTGGAAGCAAACAAGAACATTGATGTTAAATAAAAGAAGACACTTGAATTGGTTTCTGAGTTTCTAAAAGCATGGAAATATTATAATATCTACATTATATATTTCTGCCATCTCAGCTGAGCTGTTCATTTGACATGGTCGGTTCATATAGTAAATAAATATATAACAACTGTTCATAAGATAATTTGATACACAAAATTTATTTCTATGTTTTAAAACTTTAGAATATCTAATACAGTGGTACAATTTCCTTAAAAGTAAAATGAAAATAAAAGGAAATTCCATAACATTTGACTCACATAAAATGACAAATTTACTATTATGGCTTAATAATTTACACTTTTACTATATTTTATATACACAGCACACTACCACACACTTAAATAATATTTATCTCCAAGAAATTTATTTCTATGAGTCTGACACATCTCTTTCTAAAAGATAGTGTTTGCAGCCCCTCCATCCTCATTAGCACGCAAATCTTCCCTGCATATATTCATTCTGATCTTTTTAATATTTAAATTCAATGTTATTTGTTGAAAACAATTCCTTATCCTTACTATTTTGCTATGATTATGATATTTGGTTGTCTCAAAGGAATTAGCATTAATAAATCTTTCTTTTTATAATTGTAACATGTTTTGACATTAATTAAATGATTTTAACATTTACTTTTCATTAAATTAATATATATATAAATGCATTTTCCAAATGTTTTGAGTTTTTTTCACTCAAGTGGAAACAGGCATTGCTAAATTGAATAATAAATATTACTAAGTTAGTGTGTGAACAATATCCAAAAGATTGACCTTAGGTCAACATGGGTGCGACAATAATTTCGGCCTCAGGATGGCCTTTTAGCATTCCACCATCGGATTTTCAATTGGATGGACGGTTGAAGAGTTGGAGTGTAGAGTAGATTGAAGCCTGTCCATTAAAGTATGAAGATTATCTATCTTGATATATATCTGAGCACTTATAGTATATATGTGTAGAGATGATAGTCTAGACCAACTGATGATTGCTGGTTTAGCATGAAATACGTATATTGGTGATTATTTATCTTTTCAACATATATGTGTTTAAGTGTATCAGTGTTATTAGATGGAGTGGAGAGTGGTGAGTCGTGTGAAAGTCTGTGCTCATATACTCTATATATTAATACAATATTGTATACTGATGCGTTTATTGTTGATTTCCTTTTATGCATTAGTATTGATAAATAATTACTAATTTACTTTCATGCTTACTTGTGGACTTAAGTAACAAAATATGTTACATGCACAAATACTTGTAAGCACACACACATATAAAAAATGACAATATATAAAATATTTTTAAAAAAAGAATTGAATATCTGGAAAAGCAATACAAAATATTTTTGCAAGGCAACATTAATTTACTCTTATATTAGAATGTTAGAAGAATATTGAAAATAAACTCCACCCTCTTTGAAATTGGTGTAATGGAAAAGTATGAAATTATCAATGTGGATATGGAAACGCCGGTCATTCACGGAGACATTTTTTATCATTTTTGTTATGTCTAAAATTTTAATTTAAAAAATCACAATTTAATAAAACGCTGAAAATAAATGTTAACTTTGATTTGGTGAATATATATATTAATATTAAATAAAGGTGAAATAAAAGTCTACATTCATGCTCAAATTGATATAAACATACAAAATGTGTGGGTGTTTATATATATGTTTAAATAAACAATCTTCATATTTTTATTATAATTTAATAAAATCTAAAATTAAAAATCGTATTTTTATTCACAAAAATATTGAAAAATTTATAATAAAAAGGGTAAAATATACTAAAAATGTAATCTTTTCTTTTTAATTTTTAGTAACAAGTTTATTAAACAAAATAAATGAATTTTGCATATTTTACAATTACATATGTATTACCTTATTATTTTTACTCTTTCTTCATCTTGCATCGCTCAAAGCTTCATCGGATTTTTTAGACGACTATTTTTTTAATTTAATACATTTTATTTCCATATCTCACATAAAGAAGATTCGACTAAATTGTATCCAATAAATTTTTGAAAATATCGCATGTGTATATTAAAGCATTTAGTCCATGTTTTTTCTCATTTCTCAGATAGTTGTGTTATGTCCTGTATATGAGGGATCAGAGTGTCTTATGGTCAACATGGGTAGGATGAGAAGGTTGGCACCAATGTGGGCTTTGAGCGTTCCATCACAGATTTTCAATGAAAATGGGCAGCTCAAGAGTTATGAGGTGGAGTGTATTGAAGCCTGTCCATTAAAGTATGAAAATTGGCTATCTTAATATAAGCTGAGCATTGATTGTATATATGTGTGGAGTCATAATCTAGACCAACTAACGTATGCTGATTTAGCACAAAATACATATATTTGTGATTATTTTTCTTTTCAACATGTATGGGATCAAGTGTGTCAGCAGTATGAGATAGCATGAATGTTTGAGGGTTGTGTGAAAGTTGAGTTCAAACCCCAGGTATGAAAAAGCCTGTACTGTAGAAAAAATGCATATATCAGAGCATTGTAGTTTTTATTATCCAATAGTTCACAAATTATTGGCCACATTGTTTTTAAAGCATCCCAGAAGCCACTGCAATATCTGAAGAACAATTTTAATATCTTTAATTTTTTTTTTTTTTTGATGCTTATAAATGGAGTGTGAAATATTTATTTAAATATCTTACATTCTTTAATCTATTTATTCTCTTCTTTTTTCTTCCACGGGCGTAAGTTTGTGGTTAAGACCTGTAGAGGTCCCTACCTTCACATTTTCAAGTGCATACTCTTGAGGTTTATTGCCTTAATAAATATTACTTACGTAATTTAAATAAATTTATAATTTAACCTATATAGAAATTGATTGCAATATGCACGTATAGGTTCCAAATTCATACTTAGTTTTTTTAAAAATAAATTGATATGATAGAATTATATTTAAGACTTTGAAAATGAATTAGATATATTATTGAGGAGCATGCATTTTCTAAAAGTTCTTCAACACCTACACCATTGGCATTTTCTGGCATAAGCCCTACACTATATTCTTTTGGTCAGATTCAAATAATGCTACCAGTATTTATATACTATAAGTAAATCCCATAAAATCATATATATATATTCAGTTTTATTAACTGTATTTATATCTGCTAATGATGATCTAAAATATTGATTTTGTATTAGATTAGTATATATTAATTAATCGTGATCATGTGATGTTTAGCGGTTTATATTCATTCCATTAGAATAAACGTTTGTAAGACAATTAAGTACCATAAATCGAAAATTCATAGCTTAATTCTCCAAAAAAGAGAAAATTATGGAAGATGCATCAATATTAGTGCAACATTTGTTCAGTTATTAAATAACAAACAAACAAACAAACTTTTTAAAATTTATATATAGATATTTATGTTTCAAGAATAATGGTGATATTTCATAATTATTGAAAGATATGTGTGATTCTAATTACACATATGTGCAACATTGATAGATAAATAAAAGGGTAGATGAATGGATAAATAAACAGAGAGATAAAAATAGATAAATGATAGATAAATAAATATAATCATGGCTCAATAAAACTAAGACCTACTTTATGAATTAGTAATTATAATACTGAAATCTAAAATAGAGGCAATAAATTTCTTCAAATTTGCTTTTTAATATTTACAGTGAAGCCATAAATTTTGTTTCATCCATGCCTTCCTCCCATTTAAAGATAACAACATAAAATAGCCCAGCGTTTGTGATAGACAGTGGTCAAAAAGGGATCTGTATTGTTTTTTGAACTGCAAGTGTATAGTATGTTTTAAAACACACATATGTATAAAACATAGACGTTTATATATATATAATTTAAAATAATATTATAAACAATTTTTAGAAGAGTAATATAATCTTAGAAGAGATATATACAGAGAACATGTAGTACACGCATGCGCTTATTGAAGCAATAAAAATCAAAGTTAAAAGTTTTACTTTTAAAATAAATAGCAAAATACACTCTAAGTAATCTTTTTTTTTCTTTTTTTCTCTTATAAACCAATAGACTCATCTCTTTTTTGGGAAGCTACTATCCTCCAGTTATGTTAATAAGTAATGAATATTCTGAAATCTTTTAAGACTTTTAATTTTAGAAAATATCGTATTAGGCAAAATATTATACATCAAATTCAGAAAGGATTATAAAGGCAGATTAAAATATACGTGTTTTCAATAAACTGACAATATTTTATTAATATACGTAATTTGTATCTTCTACATTCAGAGAACGAAAAATAGCTGCCAAATATTAAAATTTGTGAATTTATTTTTGTTGTTGATTTATTTATATTTTTGTTTATTGTTTACATTTTACATTGGATAATGCATAATTGAAATAACATAATTGAATGCAGCATAGTTTTTGGCTTTACTGTATTGTTATATTGAATAAATTAATCTAATGGTATACTAGCAGAAGATTTATTAAAAGATCGAGTTAGGAGGCTGTAAAGTCACCAGAAAAGCCATCAGTTAGCATGTGAAGGGTGAAGTGATAAAAATCTTTTGATTGTAGATGTGGACTGTCACTTGATAGCAATTTTTATTTAGGTCCATAAAATTGCAGATCATTTTCAATTGAAGGAAGAATACAAGAATTGGAAAAACTGTCTAATATTAAATTGAACATTAAAAGGTGAAGAGACAATTGATTTAAGAATAAACATGCACTGTGCTACAAAGGCACAAACATTGGAAATACACATAAAGTTGGATTTCTTGCTAAATAAAAGGTGGAAGACAACATTGTGGCTTATGTTAGTATATTGGAAAGACTAACAAAATTAGTTATTTAGTTTAATAGCAGATACCAAATGCAAATAATTCAGGTTTATGCCCCAACAAGTTCTCATAGTGCTTAAATAGTAGAGAATTTTTATATGAATGTATAAATGAAATTGGATCATACAAAACAACAGTTTAAAATTGCCATGACAAACTTTAATGCTAGAATTGGTAAACAATTGAAAGATAAAAGTGTTGTAGGTAAATTTGGTTGTGATGATAGAAATGAGAGAGGACATAGGCTTGTGGAGTTTTCAGAAAAAGAAAAACTTTATATTATAAATTCATTCTGTGAGAAAAGTGTTAAATGGAAATGGAACGTAAAAGCATCCAAACCAAGGGACAGAAGAATTGGTTTATATTTAGATTAACATAAAATATGTAGTTTAAGCTTGTAATGTTCCTAATAAATTCAATCCAGCAAGTGATCATTGATTAGTGAGATGTAAGACATGTGTTAGCTCAAAACAAGAGAAGCAAAACTTATTAAGAGAAATCAGTATTCATAATTGAGATTTCTAATCTTCAGAAACAATTCCAATGAATTTAAATTAGAACTTGCAAATTGTTTTCAAATATTAACAGATTTTGAACGATTCAGATTTGAATTAAATTAATAGAAACACAACTGATACACTTTTAAAAACTGCAACAAAGATAGCTGGTAAAAAAAAGTAGCAATTGGACCAGTAAAATTTCTACTTAGGCTAGAGAATTTATGAAGAAAAGAAAAAATATGAAAATATATAGAAAGGATGAATTGAGAAGGATTAAATATATAAAATTTGCAAAATAATGTAAAACAGAGTTGATAATGATATAAGAAAGTATAATTGAGAACTATAAAGAAAAGCTATAGAAAATAATAAAAGTCTCAAACATATAGTACAGAACTTATTTTGGCAATAAGAAAGATGGAACTACTCCTAAAATGAGATGACCCCATGAAATGTGCCAAAGAGTTCTATCAAAAATTATCTAGCAATAAGGAAAAGTATCTCCTATAGGTATTATTTCTTTTGAATTACCTAGACTTTTAAATGATGAAGTGAGACATACAATTAAATTTATGAAAAAAGAAAAGCTCCTGGTGATGATGGAATTATAATCAATATCTTAAAAGAAACAGGTGAAAAAATAGAACATTTTTTGATAAAGATGTACCAGATGATTGGAAGAATGCAGTATTATTATTAATATTTTTAAAATGTAATAAAGAAGTTGTTAGAAAATACAGATCTATAAGTCCTTTGTTAGTTTTACACAAAAAAATTACCAAAATGATTAGAACTTGTTTCCAGTGAATTTTGGATTTAAACCAAAAGAACATGCTGGATTTAAAAGTGATTTTAGTACAGTGGATCATATCCACATATTGAGAGAAGCTATAGAAAGGACCAATCAATATGAGTTATCATTATGCTTTGGATTTGTAGTTTATGAAAAGGTCTTTGATTCTATAAGCATTTTTTTAGTAATTAAAGCATTGGATCATCAAGATATATACCCAGAATGATGTCATATTTGTAAGAAAATTTATAAAAATACAACAGCAACAATTATATTACATAATGATACTAGAAAAATTAACATAGAGAAGGGCATATAACAGAGTGACTCATATCTCTATAAAATTTTACAGCTGCTTTGGAAGAGGTATTTTTTTCAAGAAATATAATAAATAATCTTTCTTATTGAATTGCCAAATGTATATCATATAATACTAAATCATCCATGCACTTTACTACTGGTACACAATACATTATTTGCCACCCTCTTTTACAGTAAAAAGAGGTATTTTTAGAGATATTTTATGGGTTAAAAATAGAAGCTAAGGGAATAAAAGTAAATGGAGATTATTTATTTCATCTACATTTTACAGATGTCTTGATTTTACAAATAATGCTTTAGAGCTTCAAGAAATGTTGCAAGAGTTATACAAAAGTATGAAAGTAAGATTGAAGATAAATTTTAAAGAGACTAAAATAATATTCAATGAATTTTCTCAAAAGAAAAAAAATAATGGTTGATAATGGTAAGTTACAAGAAGTTAATATCTACAATTACTTGGTCATATTATTACTATAGATAGTAACATAACTTGGTTAGAGTGTTTTGAGTAGAAATAACTTAATATTAAAAACAAATTTGCTTATGTGTTTCAAAAAGATTTTAATAAATGTGCTTTACAACAAATTACTTATAAATCTGAGACTTGGACACTTAACAGAAGAATGATACAGAAACTTCAGACCACTGAATGAAGTATGGAGAGATGCATGTTAGGAGTAATAAGAAGAAAATGAAAATAAAACATATAAGTGGGAGAACAAACAGGTGCCTCTGATATCATTAAAAGAACTGAGACTGAAATGAAGCTGGACTGAATATATTGCCAGTAAATGTGATGCTAGATGGACAGCTGAAATCTTAAACTGAGTTTCAAGAGATTGTAAAAGACCTAGAAATGGACCATGTGTGAGATGATTGTAATAAATAAAGAAGTGTCCTGGAGTGATGTGGAGAAGATAGGATGGAGATTGTTAAAGATGGATTGAATTTGGAGAGACATTCATCCTACAGTGGATCGATAATTATTAAATATGATGCTAATGGTGAATTTTAAAAGTGTTTATCTATTGGAAAAATTGTAAGATACTTAATCATTTTTCAAAAATACTGAACTTAAACTAATGGCCTGTGCAATAATATGGCTACTTCCATATAATGTTGGATTTTGGCAGAATGTAATAATTTTTACTTTCTGGTCACTATACTTTAATTTTTTATCACACATCTATTATATAATAAATATGCATTTAAAACATAATAAAAATCTATAATAAATCTTACGTGGAATTATGGTACATCTGTGTTTACATATATATATATTAAAATGTTTAATTTCATTTCAAAAAATTAATAATGAACAAATAAAACGTGACTGTTGATTTAGTCGAACCATTTTGCATTTTATTAAATTGAAACTCAATCTTGTATAAAAGAGAAGACTTCCTTATCAACTTAAAACAAACATTTGCATTCGAAATGTTTACAAGTGTTTTCATGACATAAAAATTGCTTTTCTCTATTCTAATATTTAAAAAAAGTCATTTTCATTTATAAACTCAAATATTTTGGAAATTAAATAAAAATCTGAAATTTATATCTTAGAATGTTTTGAAATACATTTTTAAGGATATAACTATTATCCATTACAATATGTTATAGTATAGTTAAAATATGTTAAAAATTAAAAACGAGATATGTATATCAAAGCATACAATTAAATAATTATTTAAATAGATTTAAAGTCTACACAAAATATTGTCTTTTTCTTTTTGATTTTTAGCATTTATTATATAAATTTATGTAAATAAATAATTTAGCGATACCTTTGGAAAGACATTAATCTTCACACATGCACTATTAGATTAAATTTATGTGCTCTCACCCATCAATAAGTATCTTAAAAGCACAAATGTAACACTTATGCTTAGAGATTATTCTTATATAAACCACCCTTATTATTCTTGCTTAGATCTTGAGGGCAAGTAAATTTAATCTAATAGTGCATCTGTGAAGATTAATTTCTTTCCACAAGATTATAATTATATATATCACTAAATTATTTATTTTCATATATTCAAAATCACTGCTACTTAAAAATGAGAAACTTTCTCTTCCCTGGCATAAATAAACTAAATTTGTACAAATAATTTGTTGATTGAAATATCAAGCTCATAATAACATCAAATCCTGATTTAAGCATGATCAATAAGGATTAGTTTATAAAAAATAAGCTCAAAGGATGGATTTTTATTTGAAAATGCAGACAGTCCTCGACTTTCATACCTAAATGGTTCCTAAAATATGTATGAACATTGAATGCGCAAAAGTAGAATATCTAAAAAAAAAAAAAACACATCAACATGTGCTTTTAAAATATTTATTTTTTTAATGATGTATATGAGAATATATATGAATAACATTTTATTGACTAATATCTGGTGTTTTCTTTATAAATTAATCAATAGTTGAATTGTATTTTTCATTTTCTTTTTTTGATAAAAAGTTTTATAATATGCTACATATTCTTCTATTGCTCCATGTACAAAAGAGTGAATTGTGCAAAAGTAGAATGCATGAAAGTCAAAGTCTGTCTGTTTTCATTTCATTAATTATGATTAGTTAATTAAATATTTACTTCATTAGCATATTACATTTGTATAACTGTCACCATTCTCTCACATTAGCAAACAATACTATGAAAAAGAAAAATATTTCATTAATATTTCTAAGAGCATAGCTATATTTCCTGATTAACTCAACCTAATATTACTTAGTATTATGATTGGAATTGGGAATGAAGTTAGTTTCATTGATAAAAGAGGTCACCACAGTCTATAGATTCCAAACTTCCTCTTATCCCATAATTTTGAAGCAAACCAATGAGAAGATCGGGATTATGTGTAAGGTGACTTATATGTATATATGAATTTTTCTTTGGAATTTTCACTAGGCTTAATTAATAAATACTGGCAAATGTAAATTATACATTTAAATTCTAATAAACTAACATTAATAATGCACAATGAAGTTAATATTAAAGGTAAATATTTTATTAATGCAAATTAAAATATTTAATGATAAATTATTAATAAATTGAAAAGAATACACACATGCTAATCCAAATATTAATCAAATAATTACAATAGTTAATTTCTTATTAGCTCTTTTTTTAAAAGGCAATCCATGGATAAAATGTCTATAATAAATCAGGGAATATCTGTATTAGTAGTGTTTTATAAGCTTATAGTTATAGATAGTAGCTTACTGGTAAGTTGTGTAGATTTTTGTAAATTATATAATGCATGGTTTTAATCAGGATGTAGAATGAGTTCATGACCATTGATTTTTAAATTGTTCTTGGTCCATTCTAAGGCTAGCCTCAAAAGTTATTTGGAGTGATCTTTATTATGAAAGATTGTGTGCACAATGCTTCATCCACTCCTGCATGAAGACTTCATTCAGAAGGTGAGTAGAAGTCTTGGGCAAATATATTTCACTACCCAAGATATCCACAGGAATAGTCAGCTGAAAGAATAAGACAACAAGACCCTGATTGTGATTATTTTCTTCATTTATACTTATGATCACTTTTTAGACCTCACTGCCCATATATTAACTTTTTGTTCTTTTATCAGAATGCAAGATAATAATCTTGTACATTATTTCTTATTTTCATCTACAAAGTCTCTTTTTTACAAAATATTTCTGCCATCTTTAATTAGCATTAACAAGTTTTTCTCTGATTGTAATCCTTTGTGTTTGGAATTTCCTTTTATCTGGATAAATAATCTGCAAGTACTTTTATTCTTTCCGATTTTAACTTTTATTTTTAATTAAATAGATAATATTAAACACAAAAATAACTTTAATTGCACATTATCTAAAAATAAATCATACTAACTAAAAAAAAAAAATTAAATTGTGTCTTTTAGACAATACTTTTCTTAAAGCTTTTTTAAATATTGCCAAATGCCAATATATCTGAACCACTAAACTTAATTTTTGTTAAAGCTTATTTAATGTTATTATTTAAAAAGAATACTGTATCAAAATACACACACATTTATATGTAAAACGGATCATTTTAATGTTTGTCAATTTATTTTAAAATAGTTTTCTTATACCACTTGTTTTTAAATCCATTTGATTATTAAAAACAAGCTGGCTAGTTAATTACATTCCTGTTGCTTTTATTTTAATTATTGTAAATTAATTCTAAAAGTGGAGATTTGATTTTTATGTAGTTGTTTTCGTTTCAATAATCCCTGGGTAGAATTCTTAGATTAGATTGAGCTGGAGATTAATATTTGCCCTGCCTTAGGTGTAGAAATTGAACAACAAGGCTAGTTTTCATGGGAATTTGAGGAAGGTATAAATAATACCAAAAATTTCATGAGTTAGTCTATTCTATTCTAACCTAGAGAAATTAAGTCAGCACTTAGTCAAGGTGATTCGTTCAGCTTCTTATTTCCAATATTCAGTCAGATTAACCTCTTCAACATTTGTACCATTAGCAGTTTGAACATTTAATCTTTAAAAGCAAAATTTACAGTTACTAAAACAATTTTGATTTCTCCATGATGTCAAAATATACTGCTATATGTTTGGTAACCAACAATATGTCATGCTAGTTTAACTCAGAAGACAGACCCATGCCTGCCAGCTTTCCTTCAATCCTGCAATGAACACCTAAAATAAACAAGACCCCGCTGCCTCTACGTTGCCTTTGTCAATGACCTGAAAATGAACTAAAATAATAGTGCACACTCTACATGAACATTGTTTTTACTGAAAGGTAACTATTTTTTTTATTCTTCCCAGGGTAAATTAATTCTCATTAAATCTCTGCTCAATCTAATCATAAATATGTATTCCTAAACAATATAGCCTCATATTTAATATTTGCTGTGTTTTCTATATTTTGTAGTGTGTCTTGGAATCTTAGTTTTAAGATTCCAAGTTGCTTTCAATTTTTGTTTATTGGAGAGTGACAAATGAGTTTTATATTTTTATGCCTTGCTTTTTATAAATGCTTTAGCAGTCGTGTATATTTTAAATGCTTACCTGTAATTATTTTATTATTCAATAATTAATTTGTAAACACTGTGTTTGCACTTTTGCAAACCTCCAAAAATCTTTTGGCTGACGACTTTATTGTCTAATTTTCCACAGGTGGGATTTCGTTTCTTCTATCTCTGAAAGTGGAAATTAGAATTGTGTTTTTCTTTGTAATTTTATGAGCCATCAGCAGGAAGATAAAATTTATCCCTTTTTAAATTACAGGTGAGCAATACTTTCATTCTGCTAAAGTATTTAAAACTTTTAATATTTTCGTACTCATGTGCACTCTCTGATAGATTTATTTTTGTATTTATTATGTGTGCTTTAAATTTATCAGAGCATGTACTCAGAATTTGTTTGTAAGTTTATTTTCTTTAAATGCTGGGGCAGACGTAACTGTTTTTCTAATTATTTGCTCGTCTCCTATTGAGACCTTTAATTCTTATTTTTAGAGTAATTTTTGCCAATCGTTTGGCTGGGATTCACCAGTTTTAATTGTTTTCCTTCCATTTTCAATCATATTTTTTGGTTGTTCTTAGGCTAAATCAACCACCTTTATTTTAAATGTAATAATAGGTGCAGCTTCTACTAACCCTTGACATTCGGAGTCCGAAACATTTTTTTTTTGGGTCTCGAAAAGCTCATTGGCGCTGGTTTCATTGATTTGTTTCAAGAACGTATTGTTTAAATGTCTGAAAATGAAAACCAATGTTTGAGTGAATCCTCGGCTGAATAAAATTTGCTTCCTCCATTTATAATTCGTTTATTAGAAGATCAGTCGGTCTGTCATAGCCTTGCCTTTAATATTTCTTGTACACACCTGAGTTAACCCTATTTATTGTGTCAATAAATTATACTTCATAATTTATTTTCTCTTAATAAAATTTTAGAATTTGTTTAAACTTAATTTGGCTGACATTTGTCTTTGTGCTTTTTATCTCAATTGTCTAAACAATTTAAGATCGCTTGTTTCTCCCTGAGTCTAGTCAGCACAAACCATCATCATCATCTATTCTGATCACAGTAAACAAATTTTCCAGACACAGAGTGGTCTGGTGGCGCCCTCTGTGTCAGAATAGATTGATATATGAAATTAAAATCTTTTGTTTGGCACAATATATATATATATATATGTAATATCTTAAACAGCATTAAACTGTTGCACATGCATTTTGGATTTTAACTATAAATGAATGATATATATATATATATATATATATATATACAATAAACAATAATGTACCCCACACCATTCTACCAAGAATAATAATCCCCTACATTTTCAAAATATCTAACAAACTAACAAAATCATTAACCAATAAATTTAACACAGCATTTAGAACTGCTCCTAATTCTAATAGATTGATAAACAACTCTACAGACCACATTGAACAATCCTTCACCCCACACATGGTGTACTCCATTGCCTGCCCTCAGGCCAGATGCCACACTATATACTTTGGTGAAACTAAAGCTACAGTCCACACTAGACTGGCTCAACACCTTTACACTTATAACAGAACTCGGAAGAACAGCAACACATCCTCATATTTTTGGAGCATTCTAAGCAATCTGGACACAACTTCACACCTGCCAATACCATAATATTATTCTCAGAATCAAACGATCATAAAATAAAAATAAAGGAGGCATTTTACATTAATGTAAACATCCATGCTATCAATAGAAAAGACACTTGCTTCCAGATCTCAAAGAAATGGGATACATAACACTAGCTTATTTAAATATTTGCATATATTTTACTATACATTTTATGATGGCTATGAATATGAGGCATAGATCTTCAAAAACATTAAGCCTTTAAACTTTAATATTAATTTATATCTTCTTCACCATTAAACAATTATAAAAAGTGTTTTTTATTATATGCTGTATCAAACTTGTGAGTGCAGAAATGTTGACACTAACAAATTGTTATCTGTATGATATTAAACATATGATGGAAATGTATATAGAATATTGCAACCTAAGTCAATTGATAAATGCTGGTTCAGAACAAAATTTCCATTTTGGGAATCACATCCTTTTTATGTCTTGGGTCATACATATTAGAAATCTTTGAAGGAATAGAAGTTTGAAATATATATATTTATGAAGTTAAAGTATATCTAAAAAACATGTGATTGTGGGGTTAAAATTGTAATATGATTGTGTGTCTTACTGACTTGAGAAGAGTTAATGTTGTTAAAATGCATCCAGAGTGAGAGAGATTGGTCTGGCTTTGTGGCTGATGGTTAAAGTGTGAAAAATGCACTGAGATAAAAAGAAAGTTTTTCAACAAGATGGATTATTTTCAATTCTCAGAATAGTCAAGATAACAATTTTAAATGCACATATTTTTTTCTAGAACAAGCAGATAACAAAATAAAGGAAATTTAAAAATACATATTATTCAATTTTCAAGAACACTGAGTATCTAAAAACTAACTAGACATGTGACCAAGTTTTCATGATAAATAAAACAATTCAATTTTTGTTGTTGTTGTTAGCTATAATTGGCATAGATTAATATATAACTAAGGGAACTGAACCATCACCCTTAGAGTATGAATAAATAACCCTACATTGATTAACACCAATAGTGGAATGGATAGATGGGTCCATTCTATTTTCAATATTTGCTAACATACAGAGCATTATTCCATAGTCTGAGAAGTTTTATTAAACACATATAAAGATAAAAATGCTTTTAATGAAATTTATCTTTCAGAGGAAGACAGTTTAATAGAACAGATAAAAGACTACAATTTGAGGAAGGGGGCAATCAGTGAGAGAAGATGGCATGGTGTTAGATTTACATACAGAGTTCTATGTTTTCTAGACATGAAATAAATATATTTGAGAGTAAGCAGCTACTTCTAATATGCTATTCTTATATTTTTTTCTTTACTGCTATTTAATTTACTAAGGCAATAAACCTAAAGTTTGTGCGGTTAAAAATGCCAAGGTAGAGACCTCTACAGGTCTTAACTACAAGCTTAACAAATGCCATTCTTATTTTATTTTTATTTTTAAACAGATAAATCTTACTAAATTTTGAGACATCAGAAGAAACTTTTTTTTTAAATAATTGCATTGCTATATAACTTCTTGTATTTTTATGCTGTCCTATATTCAAATTATATCAATCTTATTCATATAATTTTTATAAAGTACAATAAGGTACTTTAATTTTTTTAAAAAGAACAATTATGTACTTGGGAGTTTTCAAGCAACCAAGATGGCACCCCATATTTTTGATAAATATACGGTTTGAGGATTTATAATCTACCGAAGATGTGTTAGTTGCTAAATTAGAACAAAATTAATACATCAATTGTTAAATTTAAAAAAAAAGAATAAGATTCTGATAAATTTTAATCAGAAGCTTTATTTCAATTTTTTATATACTTATAATGTGAGAACCACTAAACATCACATGATCACCACTTCTCATGCCGGCACATAAGTGTTATTAAAACAAGCAAAATTCTCCATACAGTAGTGCCACTCAGAATAATCAATGGATGCCAGAAGGCTTGTGCATAAAATCCCCATTTAGTGCCTACTCATCCAATATCCCCAGACTAGTTTCTGGCTTGTGGCCTTCTTCAGTGAGGAGCCTTGGATCTGAGAGCACTGCACCTAGATCTTAAGATCTAATGCAACCCTCCACCAACCATTGATTACTCTTGCTGGCACTGAGTGACACTACTGTATGGAGAGTTTTTCCTGTTATAATGTGAGAAGCAATGAACCACTCTTGACATTGTCATACTTTGTTTCAATTCAGCATGTTTTTTTTTTTTTTTGATAAATTGTAATAATGATAAAAATTTGGGTCCTTGATGCAGTGAACTCTTTGCAAAGATTTCCAAAAAGTGTTCATTAATGGTAATAATATAAAGTGTAAATATTGTATTTATATATTTCTTTTCCTTCGGGTCACGACCCCTTGAGGGTCGAACAACCTTTCACAGGGGTCGCCTAGACCATTGGAAAACATATATTTTTGATGCATAACAGTAGCAAAATTAAAAGTTAGGTGTCACCACAACTTAAGGAACTGTATTAAAGGGTCACAGCATTAGGAAGGTTGAGAGTGACTGAGTTAAACAAAAAAAAAAAAAAATAAACTGCAAATATGGTAATTAATTTTTCACAATGATTTCTTTTTTTAAAAAATAACTGTAATAAAAACTAAAATATAATTATTAAATACGTTTTTTAGCAGGCATTTTTTTTGTAACCGTTTGAAAGGGAGGGAGGAGAAACGGTAGATTTATCAAAAATTAGAGCTGCCATCTTGGTTTACTTACAAATTTCTAAGTACCAAAGTTATTTATAAAAAATTCCATCTAACGTGCAATAATGCGGGTTTTTTTTTTTTTGATATTCATTAAAATTAACTTTCAGAAAATGTACATTCTTCTTATATTAACTTCATAACATAATTATATCTACTATTATATATATGCTTTATTTTGTGTTATTATGTATTAAATTTTGGACTGTAATTTAATTTAATTTCAAATGTTTTAATATTTTTTTTTGCTATTTGCAGTATTATTTTTCTGTTAAAAAAATAAATACATGAATAACCTTAGGATATAAAAAAAGATTCAGATATTTTTATTGTTGTATTTATATTTTTTTTTTCTATCAAGATGTAAATGTCCTGCATATAGTTCTTCCTTTTTATCTAGCGCTATTTTAGCCTTTGATCGAGTTGTTGTGAAAGGTTTCTCTTGAGATTGAAATATCCCTTCTTTCTTCTATATTTCCTTCTATAAAAAAAAAAAAAATCAATTAGATCTTTAGATAAAGATTTTTTTACAAACGATTTACTTTTGGTTTTTACTTTTTTAGATTTACTTTATTTTTTCTTTTGATATTTTAAGCTTTTAAGTAGAACTTTTGGTCAGTACGAAATTATTTTTATCTTTTGTCGTATATTTTATCGTCATCATTATTATCATTTACTGATGCATGGCTTATTAATGCATAATGGATACATTAAACATAATACACAAATAATTTAATTTGAATAAATAAAATAATTGAATATAGTAAACATTTTGGTTAGTTTTAAAATAAATACTTTCTAAAACTATATTGTATTGTTTTACAATAAGTTTTCAGTAGATCATCGTCATCATTTTCAACGATTATCGATCCACTGCAGAATAAAGACCTCTCCAAATTTAATTCATGTTCTCCGATGTGTAGCTTCTCTTCTTCACATCATCCCAGCACATTTTCTTATTTCATCCATCCAACTCACATGCGATCTCTTTCTAGGTCTTTTGCAATCTTTTGGAATTTAGCTTAATATTGCAAGAAGCAATATGTCCAACCCAACTCTACTTTGGTCTCTTAATTCTTTCAATGATGCCAGTAACATCTGTTTGTTCTCTTACCCATGTATTTTATTTTTGATCTCTGCTTGTTACTCTTAACATAATCTCTCCATACTTCATTAAGATAATCTGAAGTCTCTGCATTGCTTTTTTGTTAAGTATCTAATCTTAAATTAAAAAAAGTATTCAAATGGAAATATTGCTAGGAAGTTCATAAGAGATTCAAGAGTTGGAAGTGACAAATCTAGAAATGTCAGAATTGAGTGCAATCCATGGGCCTTAAGTTACAGAGCTGTCATTCTACCCCTACATCAAATAACATAAAATCAAATTTTAGATTGATATGGATTAATTAGAATAATATTCATGCAGTTGCAAAAAGTAGTATTATAATAAGATGTAGCCTTTCCTTTGGGTGGTAAAACAACCATATTCTCACAGTTGGTAATATCCAAGCATACTTTAACATTTAAAAAAGCTTCAGATCTTAATTACTCATTTTAATATTATAACGGATATATTAATTCAAAATCTTCATGCTGAAAATATGCAATCCATGACATTTAGTTAAGTTCCAAAATTTAAAAATTCATTTTGCTTAACTAAGGTCTCGGATATTCAATCAAAAAATTAAGAATGCTATAGTTTATCTTTCAAAGTTTTAAGTGATTAACATCATAAAACACTTAATACAGAATTAAATAAATTAATTAAGTATAAAATTTTTAATTAAAAGACCAAATACTTTTTGAATTAAACAAACCAATGCCAAAATCTAAAAAAAAACTTACCAAAAGTATAATTAAAATATATAAAATGCACTAACACGCACAAGCACACAAAGCTAAAAACAAATAAAGCAAATATATATTATTTTAATATATATTCATTAAATGGCTAAGCGCTTTCAATGTTAAAGCCCTCATAATCATAGCCATATTACAAAATATAATAAATTGACTTGGAGTGATGCAAATTTAGGCAAATGAAATAATTATGCATTCCATTTCTTGGATATTTTGTAGCAAGAGTCTTTTCTATTGATGGCATCGCCATCTCTAGATATAAAGAAAGCTTCTTTTATCTTTCTTTTTAGATCATGCCGCTCTCTGCATACCACCACTGGATTTTCCGGTTGACAATCAGAAATGGAATGCATAATTATTTTATTTGCATAAATTGGCAGCACTCCAAGTCAATTTATTATATTTTGTAATACGGCTATGACTATGAGGGCTTGAACCTTGAAAACGCTTAGCCATTTAATGAATAGATATTAAAATAATATATATTTGCTTTATTTGTTTTTAGCTTTGTGTGCTTGTGTGTGTTAGCACATTTTATATATTTTGATTCATAATTAGCCACAAAGTATAAACTATTTGCTTATTTCAAAAGTATAATTAATATATAGGGTATATGAGCACAGACTTTCACATGACCAAACACTCTCCACACTATCTCATAACACTGATACACTTAAACACATATATGTTAAAAAGATAACCTTAAGTCAACATGAGTGTGACAAGAATCTTGGCCTCAGGGTGGCCTTTGAGCATTCCATAATCAGATTTTCAATTGGATGGATGGTTGAAGAGTTGGAGTGTAGAGTGGATTGAAGCCTGTCCATTAAAGTATGAGGATTGGCTATCTTAATATATATATATATATATATATCTGAGCACTTATAGCATATATGTGTAGAGATGGTAATCTGGACCAACTGATGATTGCTGGTTAGCATGAAATATGTATATTGGTGATTATTTATCTTTTCAACATATATGTGTTCAAGTGTATCAGTGCTATGCGATAGTGTGGAGAGTGCTGGATTGTGTGAAAGTCTGTGCTCATATACCCTATATATTACATATATAAACACAGGTATATAATAAGCCTGTGTGTTTCAGTTATTTCAAAAGTATCATTCCAAATTATTTTATTCTTCAGTTTACACAGTGCCATCTATTGTAATCTTGAGATATTAGTGATCACTGATTGCCTCATTCTGCATGTTTTTCTATAGATATAAAGAAATGGAATTTGGCACAAAATGAATGGGTCAGGTCCAACTCTGGTACTTTCTGTACTTCAACCTTTATGAACTCTGAGCAATAATCCATTTTCTTATTTATTTACCAGATATATCACTGCACTTCAAATTTTCATCACCACTCCAGTTTCTGGCATTTGTCTTTATCAACAAGTCTTGTGTTTCAAAGTTGGAAGTATTTTAGTTATGCATAAGGCAAATATCTTTATTTAATACCAGTTTGCCATTGAACCTAATAACTTGAATTTCACCTTATCTTGGATGAAAATTTAGTTTCAAATCTTAGGCTGATATATTTAAAACAAATAAATTGGAATTAGTTGTGGTTACTGGATGCATATCTGCAAGCCTTCCAACTTTGAGTCCTATACTCTATTGGTGAATGAAAAAGACAATGTCCAACTAAAGATGGGGAGTTATAATTTAGCAAGATTGCAATAGGTGGCACTACTGTAGAGATCTGCTCCTGCCTTTCATGGCTTGTTGTTAAAATGTTTTCATTTGCAATGCCCCTTGCATTTCTATCATTAATAAAGTTTTTTACTTACATATTAATTTGTTGAACAGTTTTAATAGAAACACATGATTGGAAATTATTTGTTTATTTCTGGTACCTTATGGTCATTCTTCTATGGTCACTATGCTAAATATCAGATTGAAAATGGATACTGCTATTAAGCTTTTACTAGTTAAAAGTAAATATTAAAAGGATATTTCATTGTCAAGGAAAGTTAACATTGCACACAAGCACAATTATTTCATTAAAATGTATTAAAAAGATTTAAAAATGTAAACAAATTAGCAATTATTTTCTATTGATAGTTGAAATATAAAAACCAATCATATTTTGTCTACTAATGACTTTTGTTCAAAAAAATGTATTTCAATAAAATTATGACTAGCTTTCTTTAAAACATCTCACAGCACCATCTTTGGATTAATATGTGCTACTACTTAGTGACATAGTTTGAGTATTTCCCATATATATTTTTGGATTACAAAATATTAAATATGACAGTGTACTTCATACCTTTGTAAATCATCTTCAATATTCTCCCTGATATCACAAATCTTGCCAATTAATTGCAAATATCCTTTGTGACTTGGATTGACTGCCACACATAGTTTGAAATCATGTCTTTCATTTCAGTAGCACTTTTACTTGACATAAAACATGATTTAATGTTTGTGCATTGATCCATTATGGGTTAAAAGATTAAGTACATTGTTATATTTCATGTTGTAACTCATAATTAAAATATGCTAAAGCTTTAAAAAAATTTGTAGTGAATAGTCTTTATGTTACATATGCATTGACTGAGAGATGATTTTTTAAATAGTTTGATGAGCAAATTCTGTGTACATACTAAAAGGATAGTATCTACAATATAAAATTTCATGCAAATTTCTAATGTTTTCTTTATGAAATTGTGATGTATTAACATATTAAAAGTAATATATATGTTTAGCATCTTTTATAATTTATTACATAGAAAATATATTTGTATGCCTCAATTTGTTTTATCTAAGGTAACCGATTGTCATCATCTCTACAAACAAGTTTTGCAGTAATGTCATGTGTTCTCTTTTTTTGACAAATATAAGTCAATTCTTCAGATCATTCTAGATATTTGCAGTGATTGTATAATAACAATTTATCCCAGTTAAGACAAATATTATTTTTAAACAATTCAAAACAAAGCAAAATTCCCATCTAGTGCCTACTCATCCAATATCCCCAGACTGGGGATATTGGATGAGTAGGCACTAGATGGGAATTTTATGCACAAGCCTTCTGGCATCCATTTATTGCTCTTGTTGGCACAAGGTGGCACTACTGTATGGAGAGTTTTGCTTTGTTTTGAATTGTTTTGAGTTGTTTAATAACAATTATGTGCTAGTATGAGATAGTGATCATGTGATATTTAGTGGTTTAAATATTATTTTTGTTAAAATGTCTACATTTAATATTCTACTCAATTGTTTTTATAAAACATATATATGATGAAATATTTTATAGATTCCTTTTTTAATTCTAATTAAAATCTGGAGTCACGATGTTTCCAAAGCAACAACTAAACAAAAACAGCTGGCTGCATAAGCTGAGACAGTAGTGCAATATCAACACTAAAATATAATCAAAATTGATACTGTTGTCTCTTTTAATTGCCTTCAGATTTTAAGTAGAATTAAAAATAAAATATCTATTTATTAAAATATTTCCCAATTTATGAATATATATTAAAATAAAAATTATATATATATAATATGCACATATTTATTCATTATTTCAATAATTTCCTTAAATCCCATTTTGATGATGTTTTACATCTACAAAATACTCTTTGCTTTAGTATGTGCCATTTCTGTAACCCTATTTATTATCTTTATAATTAATTATTATTTTTTGCTAAGTTATCAAGACATTGCTAGTGCAAGAATATAAAAAATTATCTTCAGTTGTTTCAAACTAATCACATGTATAATCAATGTCCATTATTCTAGAATTAATCTGTTATTTTCAGATTGTAAATCTTAAGATTGAACATTAATAGCAGTGTATTTTTAATTGCAGTTATATGATTTTTTTACTCTATGTATAATCTCATTTCAAGAGTCTCTGGTTTTGCAAGACTATATTTTATTGGCATATGTTTAAACTTTATTAAAAGATAAAAAATAATAAAAGAACATTTTTGTTTGTTTTTGTGTTATAAATAGAATTTTATTTTGTTTTATAAGTGACTGATTCCCATTTTTTATATTTTTTCAGTATTTTAGATACATTAAGTATTCTTAAAGATTTTCAAGAAAATATAACTATATTTACAGAGCCATTGAGATGTCACTGTTCTAACTTTCAATAGAAGCATTGCTCTCATCTAAATTTAATGCCCTTCAGCAATTTTTGAATACTCCACTCTTTTATCAAACCTCAAACTATATCAACATCAAAATAAATTAATTAGAAGCAACTTGAATGATACAACAAAACCATTCCCACATTAGTTAATCTACTTATTGCTACTTTAGATTTAATTTGAAATTATGATTCTTACATATGACTTTTATCTAACTCTGTTCATAAATAAAATTCAGTATCATGAATCATCAAATTTAACAATTGCTATTAGTTCAACTTGTTTACTTATTTAAAGCCAGAAATTTAATATTAAACATAATATCAGTAACTTAATTTAATATTTTAACCAACACTTATTAATAAAATGTCTTATGATCTGTGCTGCATATTTTTCTTAGCATGAAATATTCAAAATATTCGGGATACATGAAAGAGATTTGCTAATCATTCACAGCTGATATTCTCTCATTTGATATGCTAACAATTTCATCTTATTTTGGTTACGCTACAGAAAATACCATTTTAAAATTATTTTTAGATATCTTTAATGGAATATTTAGCGTAAGGTTGTAAAGAACAAACTGGATGAAATTTATAATAATTTTAACAAATCAGTAAATATATCATGATCATTAAATATGTAACTTTGAGAATATATAAACGTATTCATAAACCAACCAAATCTGAAGACATAATAATCACTAGTCCTATTCTTAAAAATAATTTGACAAACTTGTAAACAATATCTACTTTCTTGTCCATTTCTTCTTTCTTCCTCTATATTTTGCTTCTTTTTATATTGCACTATAAATTCATCAATACTCCTTCAACACTTTAAGCAAATAACTTTATTTATATATTTTACAGTTTTGACTGTACTAGCAGTCTTCATCAGAACTGCACTAAGGTCTGTATAGTGCAATATCTACTTTCTTGTCTCAATGACAATTCATAGTTCAGATAATTCAAAAGTTATATATATATAGACTGTGATTTACAGTGATGTATTGAAACTTAGTTAATCCAGGCATAAGTTTATATCTTCTTAACAAGATGTTTAATATCAATGATTTATTTAAGGGATAAGTAAAATTATTGGCATTATGCCTGTTATGTTACTTGAAATTATAATCTGGTTTGTTTAAGAATTTCAAAATTGGCTGTTAGTAAAAAAAACACACTTCAAAATATTGGCACTTAAAATCTGAAGGTTAAATAAACTGGTTATATGTTTTATCTGACCAATGAATTGATATTATTACAAGAAAGTGAATAATCTCTTACAAGTTTGTTGAAATGATTCTTTGGAAATTTTATTTATAAATTATTGTAATGTATTCAGATTTGTTAAATCTATGAATAAGTTCACATATTCTCAACTTTACTAATACAATAAAGCCAATTACTCAATGTTTTAATATGCTTGTAAATGTAGATGATATCCATCAACTCTTAGGATATCAACAATCTCAACCTGTGATATTACCTTTATTTGTAGTCTGATATGCTTATATATATATATACATTAAAGATTGCTACTTGACCAAGGAGACTGAGATTAATAAAGCAAAAAAATGTTAACCTTAATCAGGCAAATATACTCTGTTTTTAAGACAGGCTGATAAATAGTCAATTCCATATGCTAGATTCTGAAAATGGACCAATAAATAGTCATTTATAACTTCCAAATTCCATATAAAGTATATATTTATCAAGACAATAAAGCCAGTTGTTCACTTAATCAGTTTATAAATGTAGTTGACAACAACCAACTCTTAAACTTATTAAAATTATTTTAATTAACATTTAAAATATATGAATTCCACTATATCTCCACAGACTATCTAACATTCATGGTCAAATTGAATTTCAATTTTACATGTAGGTTTGAGAGATGCCCGTATGTAAATAAGCCTTGCTATGCTTTTACTTATGCACACTTAATATCACATTACATTAAATAAAATTTAGGCCTGATGTCATTTGATGCACTGAGAGAATGGCAGATTCTGGAGACCAGAGTGCAGATATTGTTGCCTGGGTACTTTCAGTGCTCAAATTTCTTATACACTTCCATAAAATAAATTATTCAGTATTGTTATTAATTAAATTTATGAAGAGGTTTCAATCTCCAAACTATCCAATGATACTTAGTGTATTATAAAACACATATATACATTTTCTAATTTATAATAAATAATAAATAACAGAAAAAAATAATCAAAACATACTAAATTGATATTAATGATTTAGTGATATACACTTTAGAAATGATATTTTTATCTGCCATTTAACTGCTCGCAGTGATAAATAATAAATTTAATCTCTTTTGAATTTATATCAATTTTAACACTTAAGTGGATGACGTATTAGTTCTAATTACATCTCAACTTTCTACATGGTTTGGTGCAGTGGTAAAGTAGCAACTGGTGAAACTCTAAATCTTATGACTATGGCATAGTTCTGGAATTTGCATGGCTGAAACATCTTATGAACTCTCATGCAATAAACTGTCTTATTGTTTTGCCCTAAAAAGTTATTGCAGTGATAGAGGGACCAACATTGTCAAAGTTCAATTTTTTATAAACTTCCAATATAATATAAGGGATTCTAACTCAGACTTTCATACAACCCTCAACTTTCCATGCCATCTCATATTTCTGATCATTGTAAAGATAAATAATCACCAAAATACATATTTCATGCTAAACCAGCAATCATCAGTTGGTCCAGATTACTATCTTCACACATATATACAATCAGTGCTCAGCTTTATATTAAAATAGCCAATCTTCATACTTTAATGGACAGGCTTCAAACTACTCCAACCCACAATTCTTTAGCTATCCATTTCATTGAAAATCTGATGATGGAACATTCAAAGCCCATGTTAGTGCCAAAGTTGTCATCCTACCCATGTTGACCATTTAGTCATTCTGATCTTTCATATTGTATTGGAGAAAAATCCATCTATATGGTCAGACCACAATATAGTAAATTATTCACTTATTTAATTAACATACCATTAATTGGATCTAAGATTTGAGCACTTAACACAAGAGCAATACACATACTTCAGAACACTTAAAAAACTATGGTAGAGATGTATGTAAAAAATAAGAAGAAATTGTGCATGGGTAAGTGTGTAAATATTTGTTTCAGACATTACTGAAAAAATTAAATCACTGAAGTGGATTTGGGCTGGATATATTGTTAAAAGTGATGATAATAGATGGCCAATTAAAATATTAAACTGGATTCCAAGAGATTGAAAAGACATAGAATGATGATACCATATGTGAGAGAAATGGATAAAATAAGATCATGATAATAGTTGGTCAGATGAACAATTTGAATCTTGAGTTTCAAGGAAGGAACAATTTTATATTTGAAATAGCTGATAAAATGACTGCTTTTAAAATAAAACTTTGATTGTGGGAAGCACAACTCCAGACAGGTAACTACTCTCATTTTTCAAATCTCCAAAATCATAAAAAAGATATAATAAAACATTTTTATAAGTTTTATTCAGGATTTGAGAATCAAGTTTTCCTCTCATTTTGTTGAAGAAGTGGCAGAAAAATATCAGTTAGAATTAATTGACTTGCAATGGAATAACTTTTTGAAATCAAAATTTTACTTCCAGTCCATTCCTTACTTCTACAAGAAATATATATTGCCAAGAAAAAATATAAAAACATTTTGAATAATGCAAAAATGATGGTATCATCATTTGAAAATACATATGCTTGTGAACAACCTTTTAAAAAATAAAATTCTAAAAATCATTTAAGAACAAGGTTGTGTGATGACCACCTGTTCTGGCATCAACAAACATTTCACCTGATCTGAAAATGTTAATAAATAATAAGCAGAAACAAGTGTCACATTAATTAATTTGTTATATTTAATTGTATTTTGTTTATAATAAGGACTTTGCTATTTTTTGTTAAGTATGTATGGGTGCTGAACTGAGTTCAGACCCATATAACTATTTAAGCTATTGAGCTTAGATTGAAAATATTTTTTGTGTTTTCAATTTCATTCTCATAGTTTAATAGTTAAGCTGAGATAAAAGGTGGTTGCTAGAGGGTTGCATTAGATCCTAAGATCTAGATGCAGTGCTCTCAGATCCAAAGCTCCTCACTGATGAAGGCCACAAGCCAGAAACTAGTCTGGGGATATTGGATGAGTAGGCATTGGATAGGGATTTTATGCACAAGCCTTCTGGCATCCATTGATTACTCTGTTTAGCACAGATACCAATACTGTATGGAGAGTTTTGCTCTGTTTATCAACAATTAATGTGCTAGTATAGGAAATGTGATCATGTGTATTTGTTTTACTGTTATTCCAACAGTAAAATAAGTAACTTTGTTTAAGTAATAAATGAAATTGCATTGATTTCTTTGTTTTCTTTAAATATCCAGACCAAGACAGCTTTCTGGATAGAGTGGTCTAAGGTAGAGATAATTTATTTATAGTAACTTTGATATTATGAACCTACTTCAAAACACTGCATAGCAGTCTGGCCATCTCCAAATGGTTTCTGACCCGTTATAAAAATAGTATTATGGTAAATATATATTCAACATGACATTGAAATATATCAGAAAAAAATGTTTTCAGCTGAAGGAAATAAAGATATAAAATATCAAGTAATCAGAAAAATTGACCAGAATGTTGTATATGTGGACCTATTACTGGTCCACAAATTGGTTGGTATATTCATCACAAAACACTTTTCTATGACAGTTTCTCACCTTTCTTTTCTTTTTCTTGGAGTTAGAGTTATCCAAACTCATTCATGAGTGGCTGTTTATTATTATTATACACTGCTTGTATGATGTTTTGTATGATAATTCTCTTAATTTAAATAACATTTTAAACTGTGAACATTTATTCTAAGACTAAATATGATGCAATTTTATATAAAATTGCTGTTGTATTATTAGTTTACATACAAAAAGTTGTAATATTACAGTTACAAAAATTGTTTGTTTGAAGAGTAAGATATACTTTTATCAATCTTTGTTATTGTTGTTACATTTTTTAAATTAATCTAGCTGCTTTCTAAACTTATTTGTGGTCTCAAATTCATAGCACTGGATAAATTGCTACTTCTTACTTATTTATTATAAATGTAAGCTTTCAAATAATATATATTTTAAAAATCAATATTTGAACTTTGATAAATATGAAAATAAAATACTAAACAGCGGTCTCAACTATGACAATTGTGTCTTTTTTTTATTATTGGACATATTGTTGTCTATTCGTAAACATTGTAAAAATACTTCTTATTTGAATTCAATTTTTGAAATAGAAATTAATTTTAATTTAGATATTATTAACACATGAAAATATGTCTTAAAATTCAAATTTAAATTTATTACAATTAAAATTTTACCAAAATTTCTTTACTGATTTTTATAAAAACTATTTTTGTTAGTAAAAACTGCTTTCATTTTGTGGTAACTAAGTTTTTTTGATCTCTTAAAAGGTCTCAATAAGAGATAAAAACTGGGTTGATAATTAAATAACTGTAAATATAATTAGTTGTTTGTTTCAATTTTATTTAAACCGATTATTGTATTAAGTTTTTATGACATGTCTTTTTAAAAACAAATATTTTCAAATAAATATAATTGTAGTAGACGTGTAGTTTTTTTGATTTAAAATAAATATTTTATAAATATATTATATGCATAAGCTTGAATATGTAGGTAGATTACTGAAAATTATAATTTTTCTTTTTTAAAAGACACATTCAAAAATGGTCCTAAGGCCAAACAATCTACCAATCAAACTTCAAACTTTTGGTTTGTAATGAAAATATATTGACTTGGTTTATATAAAAATTGACATCCTAACTTACTAGAACTCTATAGAATACTGACTCTTTAGGCTGTTTTAAAATTATTAATTTTAATAATGATTCCTACTAAAAAAATTGCAGATGGTAAACTAACATTATAGATAATGCAACATAGTGAAGAAAGGCTAAAAGTAATAACAGTGTCATTGTAATGCTAAAAACATTGTATAGTAAGTGATTTGCAACTACCTATTTAGAATATACACAAGCATAAGAGGTGGTGGTCATGTGATGTTATTTAGAATATGTTAACTTTATTTTGACAATGTTGAACAAAAATGTTGATTTAAAATAAATATTAAATAAAATTAAATTTTAAAGAATTGTATGTATATATAAACTAAATAAAAACACATAATAAAATCATTTGATTTAGTTTTCAACAAATCATTAAAATTTATGTTATGATTAAAAAACTTCCAGTGTTAATATTAGATATAAAATTGAAAAGTAAAATTTTTTGATATTTTTTTGCCAAAATAGTTTGCAAACATTAAAAAAATGTATTTTTATAGTGGACTATTTCACTAGAACACCATCATTATATTCCTTCAGTAAAACATTAAAAATGTGTATTGTCATTGAGAAAAATGCAAAATTTTAGCTAAATTAGAAATGGAGAAGCAGAAAAAAGACTTTTGTCATTTTATCTAGACAAATAAATTAAATAAAAGTGATAAAAAAAGAATTGTTTTACGATTTTGCAAAAAAAGATCAATAACAAAAAACTAAATGAAGAGACGATTGAACAATATCTGTTGATTACTAATGCTTTCATAATTGGGTATTAAAACAATAATGTAAGATGAGTTACAACTCTCAAATGCAGGTTAAATGCAAACTTGAGAATTGAATAACTGTATTTTAATATCAACATTATTCTTTCATTATAAATAAATAATAACCCATATCAATGTGATAAGTAAAATATTGATCATGAATTAATAAACAGTGACAAAAACTCCATGCAGTAGTGCAATCCAGTGCAAGTTATAGTAATCAATGAATACAAGAATGTTTGTGTGTATAACCCTATCCAGTGCTACTCATCCCACAATCCTCAGACTAGACTTTAGCTTGTGGCTTTCATCAGTGAAAAGTCATGGATATAAAAGCACTGTACCTATACCTTAGAATCTAATGCTACTCTCCTGTACTCAACATCTGCCTTTTTAGTTAACCATAAAGCTATGAGTCCAAATTGAAAACAGATAATGTTTTCAATCCAAGATCTTTCACTGGTATAGTCATATAGATCTAAAAACAATTTGGTAACTATATATTATTGTGTCACTGATGAAAACACCAAGCTAGAAACTAACTGGGGGATATTAGATGAGGTACTAGACAGGAATTTTCTGCACAAACTTTCATGAAGCCCCTTATTATTATAGCTTGCGATTGAATAGAATTACTACATGGAAAATTTGTCACTATTTTGACAACTTGTATAAGCATAGGAAATGGTGATCATATGATATTTCATCATTTCAGTCAATAAATACTGATTACAATTACCAAAAATTATATATATTTTTAGTTTAATGTGATATGCTTTTAATATTTGGCACAATTTGTAATCATATCATGGCATCAATAGAACTCTAGTCAGTTGTCACTTAACATGATTTTATATTTGCTAGATTTAATCTTGCCTTCAAATAATAAACTAGACCAGATTCCATCATATCTTTATTGGATTTAGCACTCATTTCCAAGAATCATTATATATATATATATATATATATATATGAATAGGTAACATACATTCAGTGGCTCTTCTAATATATATATATATATATATATATATATATATATAAACATTACAAGCATAAAGCTAAACTAGTCAATATAAAATCAAAACTACCCAAATCTAAAATTAAACCAGACCAGAATAAAATAATATTAAAACACAACCTAAGGTTTCACTGCTACAAGCAGACTTCTCAAGTGTAAAGAAATAATAAAAAAAAAAAAACACACACATTATATATACTATTAAAAACTACCCACAAATCCATTCACTTCCCATCCACCCTTAATATTAAAAGAACTCTTAAATAAGTTAATTGCTTCAGAATCATAAATTTTCAATAATAAAGACTCTTTAATTCTTCTTTTGATTTCATTTCTCTCAAAGAAGACAACCTTAGCTTCATCAAAATCAATAGTGTGGCCTGTATCTTTTTCATGGACATACAAAGCAGAACCAAGATATCTATTTTTAACTCTACTTTTATGAACCTTTACTCTTTCATTTAAACTCAAACTACTCTGACCTATGTAAACCTTCTTACAAAATAAACAAGGAATAAAATATACCACACCAGGAATAGTCTTTCTATCAAAAACTTCCTTTGTATTATTCAATAAATTATTCAATGTAACACCCCTTTTCCAAGCAATTTTCTTATTTCCAAACAATTTACTATTTCTACACACAATTTTATAAGAAGACAATTTAAATGGCAAAGAAATAAAATCATATTTTTCTTTAACCTTTACATCCTTACAAATATTACTATTAAATAAAATACTTTTAACAAATTTATCAGAGTATCCAACACTTAAATAATCTTTATAAAATTGATATTTCTGAAACAAAGCTACCCCACTAGAATTATTTAATTTAATATTCCTATGACAATAATTCCTAAAGTAGCTGCTTTAAGGAATTATTGTCATAGGAATATTAAATTAAATAATTCTAGTGGGGTAGCTTTGTTTCAGAAATATCAATTTTATAAAGATTATTTAAGTGTTGGATACTCTGATAAATTTGTTAAAAGTATTTTATTTAATAGTAATATTTGTAAGGATGTAAAGGTTAAAGAAAAATATGATTTTATTTCTTTGCCATTTAAATTGTCTTCTTATAAAATTGTGTGTAGAAATAGTAAATTGTTTGGAAATAAGAAAATTGCTTGGAAAAGGGGTGTTACATTGAATAATTTATTGAATAATACAAAGGAAGTTTTTGATAGAAAGACTATTCCTGGTGTGGTATATTTTATTCCTTGTTTATTTTGTAAGAAGGTTTACATAGGTCAGAGTAGTTTGAGTTTAAATGAAAGAGTAAAGGTTCATAAAAGTAGAGTTAAAAATAGATATCTTAGTTCTGCTTTGTATGTCCATGAAAAAGATACAGGCCACACTATTGATTTTGATGAAGCTAAGGTTGTCTTCTTTGAGAGAAATGAAATCAAAAGAAGAATTAAAGAGTCTTTATTATTGAAAATTTATGATTCTGAAGCAATTAACTTATTTAAGAGTTCTTTTAATATTAAGGGTGGATGGGAAGTGAATGGATTTGTGGGTAGTTTTTAATAGTATATATAATGTGTGTTTTTTTGTTTTTTTTTTATTTCTTTACACTTGAGAAGTCTGCTTGTAGCAGTGAAACCTTAGGTTGTGTTTTAATATTATTTTATTCTGGTCTGGTTTAATTTTAGATTTCCTTTCTTACCATTGAATGTATGTATATATATATATATATATATATATATATGAATAGGTAACATACATTCAATGGTAAGAAAGGGCTAATAAATAATGATTCTCACTGAATTTATTTGTTCTCATTATGGTTAGACATCTGGCAATAAATAGACAATCTATTTGGTTGATAGGTGAGACAACAACTGTCAAGGCTGAATGGCAGTATACATATTGTCCACTATATAGTTGACACAATGAAGCAAGCTCATGTTGAGGAGTGGAAAATTGTTAGACATAAATAAGACAAGAGGTAAGCAGACAGATTACAATGGGAAGTGACACCTTACCTATTCATGAGATTGGCTGCCATGATATAGCTGGAAGTGGTAGGTAAACTTATATGGACAACTGAAGGCCCTTTTATAGTTGCATAATAATTAAAAGCTACCCCTCACAAATGATGGCATCTAGAGGTATAACAGTACATATATTATAAATACATATTTTAAATATATATATATATATATATATATATATTCTACCTAACCCGCCCTCTCACTCTTTATATTTATTTTTTTCTTTTTAATAATATATAAAGTATGTCGTCTCGTAAAAGTGTCTAAAACATCATTTATATAAAGTAATAACAATGTTCTAAATTTTATTATAACGACTCGATCAGAATTCTATACCACTCTCTTACACAGAATCCTATCACAGGGTGGTTAGTGCTACGGGTGGAGTAATCAATATCATTGGAAAACTTTTGCCAATAACATTTATACTCGTTTACTAGAACACGTATTAGCCAATCAAACTTTTATTTATTTAAAGGAAGAAATCCTATGGGCGCCAGCCGAGCTTGTCGACAAGTCTGCTTGACCAATACGTCTAGTACCCGCTCCCGCTAGCTCAGCTACAATAATCAATCAAATATACTCCGCCTACTTAAAAAATCACTTTTAAAAATCTTTTCTACGCTAACTTTCTCGCTTTCTCTTTTAATTATTTTAATTATTTAGGTTAAATCTAATTTGAGTAATAACTAAACAATGAAATATTCATTTACGCTATTATACTTCGTTTTGTCTTATAACACAATTATCTACACTTTCGATCAAGTTGAAATAAAATTTAATGCACTCAAAGTTCCATATTATAAATACAAATTAATCATACGCATACGCTTACATTTGAAGTAACAATAAAATCTCATATAAATACATTTGGAAATAATCATACGCATACACTGATATTTAAACTCACACTAAAATACATTTGATAAAATAACTATACGCATTTATTTATATTGGAAATCACACTGAAATCTCTGGGCATTGGAGCTAAAGACAATTAGTAGTTCATAAGATAAAGTTCAAAGTTTATTATTACGGCTTTAATTAGTGAGTTAGAAATTGAAACAAATATTACCTAGCTTTCTCCCCTCTGCACGGTTTTTTGAGCGTTGCTTCAATAGTGTTTCCTTCGGTCAGTTAGCGCTAACTGCTTGCAATCCGTTCCCGATGTCTTTGGGATCATGTGGGATCCACGTGGACACTCTGTCTCCTTCTTGTTTATGCGACCATGATCAAATTTGGAACTGTCCGCTGATGGTATTGCCTGGAAGGATTCAGCCGGTTGTTCACACGATGGTTTTAGCAATGCAGCATAGTATAAATAATGAACGACAATTGCTTAATAATTGCTTAGGAATAATAATACAAGCATTGACTAATAGAATAGAAAATTTGCCCCTTTTATATTTACAGTTCTTATCTCGCGGATTCAATCTACAATACGTAACTAATCCTCTGGTGTTTCAGTTATGGTCCGTGCTGATTTTCTGGTGTTCGCATTGGTTATTGAATTTCTTTGTATTCCCTGCTAGAGTTATTTCACTTTCTTTGTTATAGTTATTTCAATTCCTTTGTTAAAGTTTTTTCCAATTTCTTTGTTAAAGTTATTTGCACTAATTAGCCATTTGCTGGAAATTTCTTAGGTTTGTCATTAGCTCCCATTGTTTATTACATTCATTCAATTACACATATAATTTTTCTTTTTATTATGATTATAAGACAAAACGAATTCCACCTTGCTTTTTCTTTTTTTTTTTCTTTTCTTAAAGCAATTTTAAATCGAATTTCAGTTTAGTCAAATCAAATTTCTAATCAAATCAAACCTAATTATCAATTTTTAATTTTTTTAGCTTTTATTTAATACGACTCAAAATTATATTTTAGAAAACTATTTATTTTATGCTTTTAACACTCACCTGTCTATGAAAAAAAATCTTTATTTTATTTTACCTTACACGAACTTTTAATTTTATTAATATTTACACAAATCGCTTATTAATTAATATTATTTTTTTTTTAAATTATATGTACCGCCAACGCACCCACACTCCTTCCTAATATATCTCGGTACAATATATATATCTATCATATTTCATGAGTTTGTGTTTATATCCATATCCTGCAACAAGCACAACAATTTTAATGCTTTATAATCGACTGATTCATAGCTTTATATATGTATATATGATATAAAAATAACTTAATAAGATTGATTAAGTGTCTGAACAAAACGTTTTACATTAAGATACATATTGGCAGTCCAATAAAACATTCTTGTAGAAAAGTTTGTATTAAAAATAACTAAGATTTTTATGCAGTGACAAACAGATTTCATCAAACTTTCTGTTTAATTTTAAAAATATTTTTTTAATATTAATCACAAGTACCATATTAACACTGCTGTTATGAATGTTACCATGGGTACTTATTTTAAGCCTGACTATAACTTTAAATTAGTTGAAAAAAATCTGAAGATATCAGCATTATGTAGAATTTTTAGTCAATTACAATATCTAATTTTCATTAAAAACCGGTCATCAGTTAGATGATCCTAATATCAATAAAAAATAATAATTTCAAATTGTTGTCAAGGCAACCACATTTTAACAATTAAGATGAAATCCACCTATTCTGAATGCAGACTAATAAATAGTCAACTATAATGTTAGAAATTACAATTATAAATTTCAAATTGCAAACAAAGTATTACTTAAGTAATAAGTGTAATAATGTTGAAGGCTAAAAGATAGTCACCTTGACAACAGTTTGAAATTGTTGATTGTTATTGATATTTGGAGTGTCTAAGTGTTGACTGATTTTTAATGATTATTTACAAATCCATTATGCCTTGAGAATTATTACATTGAATAGTTAATTTTTATAAGAAAGAAATGAGACCTACATTTTAGATGTTAATAGAAATGACAATTTATGATTGGTGATGTGTTTTAGCTTAAAGGCAAGCAAAAAAATTATGTTCAAAAATGTGTAATTTCTAATAATTGATATATAATTATATCCAAACATAAATAAAGGTCACACCACTTTTATTTCAAAAGAAGGTTGCATTGATTACATGTTGAGATTGTTAATAACATAAAAGTTGGTTGTTATTTTTTACTAAAGATTTATAATGTATATATACAAAGAAGATGCAAAAATAGGTATACAGTTGTAAGAGTTTTTTTTCAGATAACCATGGTGGGTAAGTTAAACAATGATAAAGTGGCTAATCAGCAGTACTGTTTACCTACTTTTGCACCCCATTAATATACAAATGTTTTGAATGTTTGAAAAAAGATATTATATTGAGATTTTTAAAACTTGCTCAGCATGCTTTCAATTGTTAAGGCCACATACACACTAGAATTAGGTTGTATTTAATAACAGTTTTTAAGATGGCAAGTTCTTAAATGTTTGTTAGTGCAAAGTAGAAGTAGCTTATATTGGTTAACAAGCACATCTTTTTATATATGCAATAAATTTCTTCTAAAATAATACATTTATTTATTATTTTTCAAATTCTTTTTTTTCTTTAATGATGACTAACCCTAAATTAGTTTTTAATTTTGAAAATGGAATTGAAGTAAGAAACATTTTATTCTACTAACTTTTTGAGCAGATAAAATTGCATCCAATAAAATATTCAGATATGGATAAAATTCTTACTAGGACCTTTTCATAAAAGAAAGTAAAAATTGTCATCTGAAACAATTAAACAACTAATTTTATATAGCATTGATTTCATTTCATAGTCTATATTAATATATGATTGTTGTCATCATTATTTTTTAGACTTTGAGTTCTATTATAATAGATATGTTTTGTTAAAAAAACATGGAATTCTTAGAAAAATTGATTGATATATCCAGAAATCTTTAAAAGTGGTTATAGAAACATGAATAAAAAATTTGGATAAACTACATCATTATTTTTTTTAGGCTTTAATTTTTAATTTTTTGGAAGCACTATTGGAGGAGAAAATTAATGTTCATAGAAAAGAAAACAAAAATAAAGAATTTAAAGAGGCAAGACATATTCACAATTTAAAAAGAAGTCCTTGATGAAAATGTTTTGTAATCATTCTGGAACATGAGCTACTTTCAATTATTTTTTATAAATCAGGTTTAGTTGATTGTGGAATGTGTAATTAAACCCTTTTTGTTCAAATTTTGTTAATTTGTGTAGCTTGGTTATCTTGGAAATAGTATCTTAATTCTTGCACTTTTGATAGCTTATCTATTTCTATTTTAATTAATATGAATGTATTTTTTCAAATGTTAAAACTGCAGTCTAGCAATTATTGATTTATTAATTTAAAAAAGGCTGAAAAGGTCAGTATTTTCCAGACAGATTAGTAAATATCTTCATAAAAAAATTATATAGCCTTCCAGACATTAATTGCTTTTATTCTTAGTAATTTATTTTCCACAATATTTGTGAGATTATTTTGAAAAAAAAATTGGAATAATTTTTTTTTTCCAATTTATTAAACATTTCTAATTTTTTACACAATAATTATTTAATAACTATTTAAAATAAAAAGAATACAAATATATACATTTGATTTTATTTGCATACATTTGATGTTTAAAAATAAATGGTAATGAATTCAATAATAATGTTAATGAAGAAAATTATGTTCAAGATGACACCATGTATGTAAAAATGATTGTGCAATGTTATTATATGTCAAAATAAACACTGTGTTAGAATCTTTACAATTTTTTTATAAATTATAAAGCTGCTTAACATTTTAAACCAGTATTTGATAGATTTATCAGACACTAAAATATATTTGTTCACACTTTAAAAATAAGTTTAAAATAAAAAAGATTTCATTCATTTTCTAGAGATTCTTTTTCTTCACATCATTGAATAATATTTTATGTTCTTTGATTTTATTATAGTTCAATTTTTCAATATTTGCAAAGTTCAAATATAATTTTTGGAGATGTTTTTTTTATTTATAAAGGTAAATTAAAAAGAAATGAAATTCTTTTTATAGTATAAAATAAAAAAATTATATAGATATAAAATATAAAGCATTGTTAAAAACTTCCATTAGCTTTAATAATAAAAATGTAAGCATATGAAAGAATTAATAGAAAAACCTTTTGGTTAGACCCATATCTGACATAAGAATAATAGAGAAGACCAAGCTTTTTTACAGTATTTTGTTAAATCTAATTAAGATATGTTTAAGTATTGTACATAGTGTTATCAATTTTCCTGTCAAAATAAATATAAAAAATCATCAATTTATGCATGAAAATAGTCATAATATTAGTAGCTAATTATTTAAGCAACATACAAACTACATAGAAAAGCAAAACAAAAATAAAATAGAGGAAAAATACAAAAGATTGCACTTTATATATAAGATGGCCAGTAAAAAGTGTCTGCTTCTTTCTCCAAGCTACCTGAAGTGCCATCTATAATAAATCAATGTAGATTAGCTATTAACCACAATTGTTTTAAGGTGCTAGCATGTTCACAGCATGAATTACAATATAAAATGCAATAGTGTGACTTGAATCTTCATAGTACATTTGTACAGCTTTTCCTGCCACTATAATATTTTGTAAACCACTTGTCTTGAATTCTCATAACTTTAGTACACAATTTCAATCATTTCAAATGTTTTGTTATTTTTTTTTGCCTAATTTAAAACGAAAAAATTAATGATAGCATGTCTTTTTATCATGGTTAAGGTACAAAATGCACTGTCATATTTCCATGTCATAATTTTAGACATTGTCATGCTAATACTTTAAAATTTTTAATGTAAATAACTAAGCTATTTCATTATTTTATACATGCATTGATTCATATATGGAGCTGATGTTAGTTTGCTGAGAGAATCATTTACCAGTGATTTTTTTCACAGAGAAGGTACTATCTTGCACTTTGGGTTTGCTAAATACATACTTTTATTAATTACAAAAAATACAAAGTTGATATATACATAATTATTATGTGAAAATAATTAAAATGTAATTAAGTATCTTCTGTGTAGTCAAGTGTAAAATAATTTTATAAAATACATTATTCAAGCATTTATATGCTCCTACCGAAAGGTCAAAATAGAACAAGTATCGTATTATTTAAACACTCCATAAGTTCAAGTCTCATTTTTCAATAAAGAATCCAAAAGTTAATATATTTTTACATAAATACGAAGTATATTTATTTATTTTAATGTGTCAAATATTAAATTATATATACACATACATACACATTTAATCTTATGCCTAATCAATCAATCAATAGTATTCTTTACAATAGAAAGTTCAGAGAGTTGTCACAACATCAATCCACCCATTCTTCCATTCTATTTTCTTACTTTTTTATTTTTCAGTTCCACATAATATTTCCATCTCTTATATAGTCCAATAATGTCAATTTCTTCCATCTTTTTTTATTTATTAACACTCACCATCCCCTCCAAAACATTTTTCATTAAACTATAATTTCTTCTTAATATATGTTCAATCCAGTTTCTCTTTCTCTCTCTGATATTCTCAATCTTCTTTTCTCATTTACTCTTTTCAAAACTTCTTCATTTGTTATTTTACTCATCCAACTGATTTTTTCCATTCTTCTCTGTGACCACATCTCATAGCTTCCAATAGTTTCTTAATTCTATTATTCAGTGCTTATGTCTCATAACCATACATTAATACACTCCACACATAACATTTACTTAATCTCTTCCTTAATTCTCTTTCCAAAGTTCCACAAAATATCTTCTTTCTCTTCAAAAATGTCTCTTTTGCCAATGCTAGACTTTTAACTTCATCTTCATTTCTTCCATCCTCACTCAACCAACTACCCAAATATGTAAATCCCTTCACCTGTTGATCCATGTTATACCTAATTTTAAAAAAGCGAAATTACCAAAGGTTGGTCTCGGGTTTCTTCAGGTCACTTTATTACTATTCTATTAAAGTAGCAAATTCAAAATATAAAATGTAATATATTCATAATTATATATTAAACTGGATTCCAAAAGATTGTAAAAAAAGCCTAGAAAGAGACCACGTGTGAGATGGATAATTGAAATAAGAAAGTGCGTTGGAGTTATGTGAAGAAGCAAGGCTAGAGATCAGATAAGTTGAATTGCACTTGGAGAGACCTTCATCATCTTTCAATGAATCGATAATGATAGAAAATAATGATGATGATTATTATATATTACTTTTTACACCTACATTTTGGTAAAACGTGTTGGTGTTGTTTTGTCAGAGTATAGAATCTTTTTTTTAAAGAAAATTATTTTTATTTTAAGTAATTGCATAATAATATCAGGTAAGGAAATTTTAACGTGACAATAGTCTTACTCTTTTTTCATTCATTTTTATTAAAGTTTGGAAGTTATATACTCCATAAAATATTTTTTATTAAAAAGAAAGTATTTATATATATATTTCTAGTCTAGATATATGAATAAAATAAATCCGCGTTGAATATGAAAGATGAGATCAAAAAAGAAAACAATTTGAATTAACAAAAAAATATTTCTTTTGAAATCTTTTGTAAACCGAGTTCTAAGATCACCAACATTCATCTGTCAGTTTTAACAAACAACATTTCTTAAAATGAGACTTTCCTTAACATTATAAAACCGGTAACGATCACAGGTCAGACTGCATCTTAATATAAAATGTAATCAACTTAATCAATAAAGAATGCCGGCAAACATTTACAGATATTTTGAATTTTTTAAAAATAGTTTTATTTATAATATAAGAAACCTTCCTAATTTAAATGACTTACACAATACGTTGCGTTTCATATTGTGGGAGGGGCTAATATACAGAAGAATATTAAAGATATTTAAGGTGACCTACTCACTGTGGTTCCAAACCAGACTTTCAAGCTCCCTACAGCTATTCACTCTATCTTATATAACCAATACACATGCTTACATACATGTCAAAAAGATAAATGATCAATATAGATATTTCGTGCTAAACCATCACTCATCAGTTGGTCCATATCATCATCTTCCACCCACATATATAATCAATGCTCAGTTTATATTAAGATAACAAATTTTCAATCTTTAATGGATAGACTTCAATCTTCTCCACCCTCCAACTCTTCAGTCATCCATATCATTGAAAATCTGATGCTGGAAGGGCTTTGGGCATTCTGTCATCAGATTTTCAATGATATGGATGGCTGAAGAGTTGGAAAGTGGAGAACTCTGAAGCCTGTTCATTAAAATTTGAAGATTTAGAGGGTGGTGAAGATTGAAGTCTTAAAGTTTGAAGATTTGCTATCTTAACATAAACTGAGCACTGATTGTATATATATGAGAGATGATGATCTGGACCTACTGATGAGTGCTGATTCAATATGAAATATATATATTGGAGACCATTTATCTTTTTCACATTTATGTGGTCATTTGTATCGGTTATATAAACTGGAGTAGATAACTGTAGGGAATTTGAAAGTCTGCTTTCAAATCCCTTCTAATTACATTAAGTATAGACACTATCATCATCATTATCAACCATTATCAATCCACTGCAGGATGAAGGTCTCTCCAAGTTTAATCCATCTTCTCCGATCTTTAGCTTCTCTTTTCCACATCACCCTTACACATTTTCTTATTTCATCCATCCATCTTACATGTGGTCTCCTTCTGGGTCTTTTACAATCTCTTGAAATCCAGTTTAAAATTTCAATTGTCCATCTATTATCATCTCTTCTAGCAATATGTCCAGCCCAACTCCACTTCAATCTTTTAATTTTTTTCAATGAGGTCAGTAACACCTGCTTGTTCTCTTACCCATACATTGCGTTTTCGATCTCTTCTTGTTACTCCCAACATACATCTCTCCATACTTCTTTGAGTTGTCTGAAGTCTCTGTATTGATCTTCTATTAAGTGTCCAAGTCTCAGATCCATAAGTAAGAACTGGTAAAACATATTTGTTAAAAACCTTTCTTTTCAAACACATAGGCATATTTCCTTTTAATATCAAGTTATTTCTACCAAAAGCACTCCAACCAAGTTTAATTCTATGATTAATTTCCTCTATTATGTTTCCATCTGTATTAATAATCTGACCAAGGTATTTGTAACTCTTAACTTCTTCTAATTCACCATAATCAATCTTTATTTTCATATTTTGAGCAAATCGATTAAACATTACTTTAGTCTTTTTAACATTTATCTTTAGTCCTACTTTCCTACTTTCATCTGATAACTCCTGCAACATTTCCTGCAGCTCGGAAGCATTATTTGCAAAAACAACTACATCATCTGCTGAAATCTAAATGACTTAAATAATCTCCATTTACTTTCACTCCTTTAGTTTCCCATTTTAATCCACAAAATACTTCTTGCAGCACTGCTGTAAAAGTTTTGGAGATATGGAGTCACCTTGTCTTACACCTTTCTCAATGTTGACTTTCCCAGTATCATTATGTAATCTAATTGTTGCTGTTGCATTTTTATAAATATTCTTTAAAATATGACAATATCCTGGATCTATACCTTGATGATCCAATGCTTTAATCACTGAAGAAATGTTTATAGAATCAAATGCCTTTTCATAATCTACAAATCCAAAACATAATGGCAACTCATATTCATTTGTCCTTTCTATAACTTCTCTCAATACTTGAATATGATCTACTGTACTAAAACCACTTTTAAATCCAGCTTGTTCTCTTGGTTGGTGAAAATCCAAGGTTCTCTGTAGACGAGTTGTAATTATCTTGGTAAAATTTTTATATAAAACTGATAAAAGGCTGATAGGTCTGTAATTTCTAATATCTTCTTTATCACCTTTTTTAAATATTAATATTATTACTGCATTCTTCCAATCATCTGGTACATCTTTATCAGTTAGACATTTGGTATATAACTTTGCTAATATTTTTTCTGTTTCTTCACCTGCTTCTTTTAATATATCAATTATAATTCCATCATTACCTGGAGCCTTCCCTTTTTTCATACATTTAATTGCATTTCTCACTTCTTCATTTAAAATTCTGGGCAATTCGGAAGATGTAATAGATATAGGAGGTACTTGTTCTTTATTAGTATATAATTCTTGATAAAAATCTTCTACCAATTTCATAATGTCATCCCTCTTTTTAGTAATAATTCCATCTTTTTTCCTTATTGCAGATATAAATTTCCTACCAATACCAAAATGTTGTTTTACATTCTTAAGACTTTTATTTTCTTCTACAGCTTTTCTTGCTAGTTCACAGTTATACTTTCTTATATCATTTTCAACTCTTTTCCGCACCATTTTACAAAATTCAGACGTGTGCTCTTCCGATCTTAATGCATCATTCTTGCATATCTTCATATTCCTTCTT
Organism: Epiperipatus broadwayi; assembly: GCA_028023455.1. Classification (NCBI taxonomy): domain Eukaryota; kingdom Metazoa; phylum Onychophora; class Udeonychophora; order Euonychophora; family Peripatidae; genus Epiperipatus; species Epiperipatus broadwayi. Next base: position 1,561,710 of record JAQFVV010006364.1, on the reverse strand, counting down.
TTCTTCATAAGTTCTCTAGTCTCAGTAGAAATTTTATTAGTCAATTGCTGCTTTTTTCTACCAGCTATCTTTGTTGCAGTTTTTAAAAGTGTATCAGTTATTTTCATATTAATTTCATTCAAATCAGAATCATGTTCAAAATCTACTAATACTTGAAACCGATTTGTAAGTTCTAATTTAAATTCATTAGAATGTTTCTGAAGATTAGGAATATCAACTGTAAATATAGTTTTTCTTAATAATTTTTGTCTTTCTAGTTTTACATTAACATGTATCTTACCCCTTACTAATCGATGATCACTTCCTGTGTTAAATTTATTAAGAACATTACAATCTTGAAATATGTATTTCCTGTTAGTCAAAATATAATCCAATTCTGCTGTACCTTCATTTGAATGCTTCCATGTCCATTTCCTTCTAACATTTTTCTCAAAAAAAGAATTCATAATATAAAGTTTTTTTTTTCTGCAAACTCCACAAGTCTATGTCCTCTCTCATTTCTATTACCATAACCAAAATTACCTACAACACTTTCATCTTTCATTTGTTTACCAATTCTAGCATTAAAATCTCCCATAACAATTTTAAAATGTTGTTTACTCTGATCAAAAGCCTGTTGTACATCCATATAAAAATCTTCTACTACTTCATCACTGTGAGAACTTGTTGGGGCATAAACCTGAATTATCTGCATTTGATATCTGCTATTAAGTTGTATAACTAATCTTGCCACTCTGTCTGATACACCATCAATCTCCACAATATTGTTCTTCCACTTTTTATTTATAATGAATCCTACTCCACTTGTATTTCCAATATTTGTGCCTTTATAATAGAGCATATGTCCACTTTTTAAATCAATTGTCTCTTCACCTTTTCTTCTAACTTCACAAAGTCCAATAATATCCCATTTAATATAAGAGAGTTCTTCTTCTAATTCTTGCAATCTTCCTTCACTTGCATTTAAATATTATATATATGATAAACAAAACAAGTTATAAATTTTATAACTTGCTCTTAGCTTGCATTTTATGATCACTAGATGGAGCTTTACCAATAGCTCTTTATAAGCTTTGTTTACATAAACGCTGAGAGAAATAGAATTCAATATCTCTTTTGTTGTCTCGAACCTTTAGACCATGGTTTTGAGCTAGTTGGCCCACATCAGTAAAGGGTAGGAAGACTAGAAACTACCCTTTACTGACATTGACCAACTAGCTCAAAACCATGGTCTAAAGGTTGGAGACAATGAAAGAGATATTGAATTCTATCTCTCTCAGCTTTTATGTAAAGAAATCTTGTAAGGAGCTATTGGTAAAGCTCCATCTAGTGATCATATATATATATATATTATTGGAAAAATTATTTTTGACTATCATTGATTTACTATGGAATGAAGAACTTTTCAGGTTTAATTCAGTTTCTGTAATTCATAGTTTCTTTTCTCCATATCACATTAACAATTATCCTTATTTAATTCATCCAACTGACATGCAGTCTCTTTGTATGTATTTTACCATTTCTTGGAATTTAATTTAATACTTGAATTGACCACCGAAAAACACTTCTATGTGCAGTTCAGCTCCATTTAGTCTCTTAATTCCATTCAATGAGGTCATCAGTGAATGGTTGTTTTTCCTCCCATACATTTTGATTACGATCACTTATTATTATTTTCATGATATATCTTTCCTATTTTAATGACAAAAATTGAATATGAATATTATCTTTTTTCAGTAGTTTTTGTCTTTCTAGCTTTGCATTAAACACATTTTACATTTCACTAAAGCATGATTATTTTCTGAATACATTAATTACATTGCTATCTTGGAAGATATATTTTCCATATGTACTAATACGGGTAATTCTGCTATATCTTCATGCTTATTTAGATTTTTTTTTAAAAAAAGAATAATTTACAATATTTTTTAACATTTCTACAATACTACACTGTCTTCCCTTTCTGTTTCCAAATTCAAACCCAAAACAATTCAACAGAATTAGCACTTTTTTAAACATAAAGCTGAAATACCACTATTTGATATTTTCTAGTAATTGAACAATTCTATCAAATTTTGCTTCTTTTCTTAGTTATATAATTCTATGAGTAAAATCAATTCACTTCTCAAGAAAAGATTACAATTTATTTATTTCACAATTTAACTAAAATTTTTCTGAGCGATGATCTCATCCTGGAAGGTCATAATCCTAGTTCTCCAACTTATTGGCTAAACTTGAGCATTATTCTTATGATCTCCTAGATTAACAGTATTGCCCAGCAAGTTATTAAATTATGATATAAAGTTTAATCTTTTTGATAAGGAAGTTAACACTACTTATAGAATTAATTAAATAACTAATTTTGCTTTTCTGTATAATATACCATAAATTTCCCCAAGGTCATTTTTTCAACTTTCATTTATAATGAACTCCATTCTACCATTTCTTCCAATAATTGTGGCTTTATAGTATAATTCACAATAACTTTTAAAATCAATTGTTTTTTTTACATTCTTATTTAGTTTACAAATTCCAATAAAGGTTCGTTGAAATCTGCTTTACACACACATCATTTTCATAAATCTGCATCCCTTCATTAATAAGCTACCAATGCAATTAAGCTGATCAATATTTTCAAGATGATAAACATTCTATTCAAATGTTATTGAAGACTTTTCTTTTATCATCTGACAATGAATAACTTCTGTACTACTGAATTTTCAAATAAACCAAGATGGCAGTGTGTATTTTTTTGACAAATATTGATAAAGATACCATTTTGAGGGCCTACAATCTAGTGAAGAGGTGTTAGTTGTAAAATTAAAAATTAAATAAATCGATTGTTAAATTTTTTAAAAAAGTATTGTATTCTAATAAATTTTATTTAGAAGCTTCATTTTTTTTAGCTATATTCGAAAATGAAAGCAGCGACTGCTTTTAACATCATCATATTTTGTTTCTGTCCAGCATGTTTGTTTTCATCAGCATTTTTTTTGATACATTGCCATCGTGTCAAAATTTGGAACCTTCCTGGCACAAAACAGTATGGCATCCTGCCGTATCAAGAAGTGTGCTTTAATGATTAGAATATGAAAGTTTATATTCACCCCACCCCCCCATCAATGGCAATGCAATGTGAAATCTTGTTTAAACAGAATATCTCTTCATATAGGAATGCAGTTTGAGGATCTAAAATTCCATTTCTGACTGCAGTCGGATTTGTTTACTACTGGAGTAGAGATGTATCACCACCAACAAGATTCATTTTCAGTGATTCTGGAAGTGATTGGAGATTGCATGCTGACTACATGAATAACCTAAACATTGTTTTTATTTTTATTTTTAGCTCAATCCAAAAAAAAAAAAAAAAAAGAAGTAAACTGTAACTATTGTAATTATTTTTTCCGCAATGATTTATTTTTGTTATAGTATATATATATTTAAGCTAGATGTAATTAGAGGGGATTTGAACCCAGACTTTCTCAACATAACTGTAATAAAAACATGTAAATATTAAACACGATCATTTCCTAACAGTCATTTTTATAAACATTTGGAGAAGGGAGAGGAGACTATAGATTTATCAAAAATATTCACTGCCATCTTGGTTTACTGGAAAACTTAAGTACCAAAACTTCAATTTTTCAATATTATATACAATACCAAATACTTTATAGATTACAATAAAAGTGTGTTATAGAGTATCATTTGATTTGCAAAGAACGTTATAAACAAGAACACATTTTAAGCCAATAAACATCACATGACCACCACTTAAACTAGTCTGGGGATATTGGATGAGTAGGCACTAGATGGGGATTTTATGCTCAAGCCTTCTGGTATCCATTGATTACTCTAACTTGCTGTGTGTGGCAATATGTATAGTGATTTTTGCCTGTTTTAAGAACACATTTTATAATTAAGCAGTCGAAAAATAATGTTTTTTTTCCGTTTTTTGCTTCAATCGATTTAAATTAACTATCTAATCTATTTGAGTAACAGTTTGCAATAAAAAATTTTTATTGTAATTGTATGGTGAACTATTTCCATCATCTGTTAATTATTAAGTGTCTTTAGAAAAAATCAATTTTTATTTAAGCTTTTCAAATTCAACTGTTACCAGTAGCACACAGACTTTTGACCAATAGTAATATTAGCATAAGAATCAAACCTGGAAACTTCAGATTAGTGAATACTGAATTTATGTTTTTCTCAAAGTATTATCTTAAATTCAGAGCATCTTTTCAGTTATTATCCTATTTTTATATTTACAAATCAAAAGATTCCAAGTTCAATTTTTATGTTAGTTATCATTGGTCAAGGCAAAATATTCTGCAGAAAAAGACTAGAATCTTGTGTTATATACCAACTTGTATGCTATTACTACAGTTGAATGTATTTAAAAAAATTAAATAAAGCTTGAATTTTTTTTAGTACATTTAATTATAAATATGCAATTTTTTGCCTGCATGTGTTGGTGAAGCTGTAATTATAATATAAGGTTTAATATACTAGCTTAGTGCTTTTGGGAATTTAGTATTCAGATCCCATACTCATGGCTTTACCATTGAAGATTCTGTTGTGAATTGCTGTACATACATGCAAATGAGTTTGAATTTGTAATTAATTAATTAGTCCATTGTTTGGAGAGAGCAAAGTGTGCCTCTCTTCTATTAATGACCCTGAGGTTATTTATTATATAATAAGCTTTTTTGACCTTTTTGGCATCATGCTTCTCTGTGCAAATTATTTGGGCAGAACTGGGTTCAAATATATGGCCTGTAGCTGCTTTGTAGTTCCAGAAGATCGATGTTCCTTCATTTTTAGTTTTTACTGTATTACATGCATATTTGTGTTGGTAAATTGTTGTATTGATGTCAGCCCGAGTCTCACCATAGTAAGATGCCTGGCAGCCTAATTAAGGGCATGCTATTTTATAGACCACATGTGGGGCTTCATCTTTTTTCTATTTTATCCTTGGAATTATTTATTAGTCAGTTAGGGTTGGGGGGTGTTCTGAAGCTAAATTTAAAATTGTTAGTCAATTTTGTAGCAATTTTTGAATATGCATGTAATAGAACAAAAAATGAAAATAAAGAAACATCGATTTTCTGGGACCACCTAGCAGCTACAAGTCATGTATTTGAATCCAGTCCTGCCCAAATAATTTGCACAGAGAAGAGTTATACCAAAAGAAAGGTCAAAAAAGCTTATTACATAGCAAATGACCTCAAGATCATTAATAGAAGAAAGGCATGTTTTGCTCTCTTCAAACAGTGGACTAATTAATTAATTAATTAAAAATTCAAGCACATTTGCATGTATGTACAACAATTCACAACAGAATCTTCACTGTAAAGCTATAAGTTTGGGATCTGAAAACTAAATTCCCGAAAGCACTAAGCTAGTATTAAACCTTGTATTATAATTATAGCTTCACTAACTATACAGAAAAAATCGCATATTTATAATTACAATTTTGTTTGGTGAAGTGAAGAGACAATTTAGTACATTTAACTATTCTAGATAACAAAAATAGTTTAACATGTAATTACTACTAATATAATATTCAGGTTATTTTCCTTTACTTATTCTACTGTAAATAGTTTTTCAACATTATGAACGCTGCTAAAATAAAGATTTCTTTAGTTTTGTTTGTTATTTATAGCTAAGCAGTCTTTCATCAGGTTAAGCCAGATTCGGAACCAACGAACGTGCTCAGTTACAACTAACAAACCAACTTGAATAAATCTTTATTTCTTCAGATTCACAATATTGAAAAACTAATCATCTAATCTATATTACATTTAATGTCTACTCTCTTGGATTTTCTATAATCTGTTCAAAAAGCCATTGACATAAAAAGGAAAACAATAAAGTTGAAGCTAATATACATATTTGTTTAATGCCAGTTTGGAATTTAAAATTCCTTATATTCTTCTCTATTATAACACTTCCTTTCGTATCATTATTAGCATTCTCATAATATGATTAAACTTCACTATCCAACTAAATAAAATTCTTCAAATATCGCTACTTATCTTTTATTTATATGTTGGATTTATTTTCATTATCTAATAACAATTGTTAATTTTTTTTTTTTTTTAATTCAAACCGTGTTTAAACTTTTCAAATATCTTCTATGGTTAGTAATAACATATAGATTAGTATATAACGCACACAAATCTGTGTGCTATTGCTAATAAATGAAGGCATTTAAAAAGTTTAAATAAAGTTTGCAATTTTTTAAAAACATTTAACTATTAATATTAGGTGATGGAAATAGTCCAACATATAAGTAGAGATGCATGTTGGGAATAACAAGAAGAAATCGAAAACGCAAGGTATGGATAAGAGAACAAACAGGTGTTACTGACCTCATTGAAAAAATTAAAAGACTGAAGTAAAGTTGGGCTGGACATATTGCTAGAAGAGATGATAATAGATGGATAATTGAAATTTTGAACTGGATTCCAAGAGATTGTAAAAGACCCAGAAAGAGACAACATATGAGATGGATGGATGAAATAAAAAAGTGTGCAGAGGTAATGTGGAGAAGAGAAGCTAGAGATGGATTGAACTTGGAGAGACCTTCATCCTGCAGTGGATTGATAATGGTTGATGATGATGATACCGTCATCATAAACTTTCAGACAAATATTGCTAGTTATTATATCAATCACTTAACTAAGCCAAAATTTTGAGAAACCCACATAATTTTCTAATATTTGTCAACATCCTATCTCAGTGTGCAATTAATTCTTTATTATTACACTTAACCTTTGCTAACCATGATAGGGAACAGTTTGTTCATAAAATTCTTTAAAGTTACTTTTGCCGCAAGGAATAATATTGATATTTCAAAGGTAATTACTTCATATATTTTCTACGTCTATTTTTATAAATTAAGACTCATAGAAATGCATATATATTTAAAATGATCAGAATTATTTTAAATATATATATATATGCTTCAAAAATGATTATATAATCTTGCCTAATTACTTTACCGCGCCTTTATGCAGTAAATTTTCGCGTGTGCATGCATGATTTATAAAACAAAATAACTAGGTAAAAATCTACTATTCTTAACTAAATAACACCAATTAAATCTGTCTATCTCATTAAGTTGAAGAATATAGGAAGTAAAATTTATATTATCATTATCCACTAACATTAGAACCAGGAAATTAGTTAACCAATTATTCAATAAGAAATGTTTTGTGTTATTTTAAGTAACTTTAGTTTTAGCTTTTAATATAGTTACTATTATTATTATGCTTTTCATAATTATAATTTTTTCCAATTTTCTTTTTTTGCCTAATTACAGTGAATTAAACATAGTGGCAATTTATTACAGACCTTTTTTTTACTCTCTTGCCATTGTTTTTAAGATTTAAAAATTTATGTCATACATCTTAACAACTGAGAAGATATATCGCGTAATGATATATAGATCGATAGAAAGATATCTACATATTTATGCATCTATCTATTGAAGGAATAACATATAACAGACCTATCTATTTAGCGTATAACAATGCTATCTACTACGTGATAAATAGAAAGAAAGATAAATAAAGAGAAAAGTCGGTAGATAGACAGATTAATAAATAGATATATAAAACAAGATAAGAAAATAGAAAGATTGACAGATGGAAAATGGATGGCTGGATAGTTGAATAGATGGACGAGGAGGTGGACAAATGGATATACAAATAGGAATAGATATATAGATGAATGGGTGAATAAATATATTGATAGGTGATGCATTGGATGAAGGGATAAATATATAAATAGAAGGACAGATGCATATATATATTATAGCCCTAGTAGCAGGAGTTAACTACTACATAATCAGCTTTGAAGGCTGAAGTGTGTGTGCACCTATGCATTTATATATATATACGATAAAGAAAAAGAAAATATGCAGTTTGTAAATTAAAGGATATTTTAAGATCGTTTTATTCTTACCTATTTCAAATCATGTTATAAATAAAAACTTTTCGATTTTGATAGAAAATAGAAGAGTGAGTTTAAATCCAGGAAAAAGAATTATGAATTAATAATATTTCTTTAATTATAAATAAAATAATAGAAGTCAGAAAATAATTTTATCTTTTATAATATAGAGTTAATGGTATATGTATATATAATAATAATAATAAAAATAATAATAATAATAATAATAATAATAATAATAATAATAATAATAATAACAATAATAATAATAATAATAATAATAATAATAATAATAATAATAATAATAATGATGATGATGATGATGCAGACAAGTTTGTTTCCCATGTGCTGTTCAAAAAAACACATGGAATATTTTTCTCTGGGGTTGGAATGGTATGTGCTTCAGATAACAAAAAAGATATTTTACATTAAGGTACCAGTGATAGCTAATAATGTAGATAGTAAGCAGTTATTCATTCACAGGTCAACTTTATTCTAGCACGGATTTACAGATTCCATACTGCAAGATATGCATTAAAGCAGTTGAAGTGAGCAGTGCAGAAAAGAGCTTGCCTTGCTGTTAATTAAAATTGCAATGCTTATATTAGAGAATTTTTTATTATAGTGGTAAATCTTAACATGTTAGACTAGGCAAGAACAAATAGTATGTCAGTTGGAAGTTCTTAAGTAGGCCATAATTCAGTGAATAGTATTTACAGTGTATGAAGTTATACTTCTACCTTTCATAATCAGTTAGTAAAGGGAGAGAACTGTACTATGTAGCCAAATTTCTGAAAACGTGTATTTTTATATGCACTATGCTAATATGAAGCTAATATATATATATATGAAGAGGACCAATGAAAATTATAGAGAAGGAAACGATATCGGAAACCTAGGATGCAGGACAATGTAGGATGTTACATATTTGTTTTTACTGGTAAAACTATTTTTTCTAATAGAGACTTAAACTTACAAAGATTGAAAGAAATGAATTATTGTGATATGTTATCCAGTATATTTACATTAGAATTATGAGTATAAATTCAAACTGAAATATATTAAATGAGTCATGTTTCACATCATATATATACATGTCAGAAAGTATTAGAAGTAAAACTAAAATATATGAGCTATTGGTTAAGATTATATTAATTATTATATGCCCGATTTGAGATTTACATTTGGAATTAATATTATAAAGCTACAACCAAACTACATATGATTTGTTTTATTAATAAATGATTATATTATTTTATTATTCCGGTTGTTTTGTTTTTCATAAGTTTAAATATTATAACTTCAACACACGTGCTAGTTTATATATTTATCCACAATTCTGAAATCATGTCAACCAATGAGGGATATGCTGGGGTGTTACGCTAATGATTATGAATTGATAATGATTATTATCTTAAATAAACTAACCTGCCAGATATCATTAACATTTGAATGTACTTTGAAAATTTAAATAAAGTTAAATTTTTCTAAAGACATCCAATACTAATATGATGAAAATAATCCAATACTTAAGTAAACATTCTCTTCTTGAGGAGGTTTGGTGCCTGAAGTGTTTTAAATAAAACTTAAACACATAAAATATTTTAGAGTGGTTATGATCATAAAACCAACATTATCCCTGTTCTTTAATTTAATTGTGTTGATTTAAACCAGGATTTATAAAATTCATAGATATATGTGCAGTAGGATATTCTGACAGATTATTATAAAAATGCTTGTTGAACATGGAATAGCTTATATACATTGCATATATCATGATTTGGGGTTCAAACTCAAACTATTTAGGGACTTACAATGAAAAGAATTCAGAGGAGTACTATATTGCAGGAGATAATTTATCTCTATAATATATATTGGTAGATTAATTAAATAGATGAATAGACAGACAGACAGAGCTATGGTTTCTACCAGTTTTAGAGAGTTAAAGAAAACTCAGTATAATTTATAATTTAAACAAAATTAATGATATATTTTAAAACCACTTGTAATTATGAATAGCTTTATAAAAAGATAAATATTCTGAGCATCAATACAAATTATTATGAATACTCTATTATTAATATTATTATTTGGTGTTCAAGTGAACATTGACTCCTGGAAATCATGTAAATCATATTCATAAAGAATAACATTATCTAGTTGGTTTTTTCCAGTCTGTTCAAAGACCCATATTAGGGTTCATCCACCTGATTACCTATCAATTATTTCTTGTGTACCATCAAACATTGTAAGCATTACACGTTTTTCTAATATTCATATTAAAAAAAATCATAATTTGTGTTGTATATTTTTTTTACCGAAACAGTAAATTATATATATATGATTAAAAACAATTTACTATGCAGCAGCAAAAAATAAAACTGAAAAAAAGAAAAGATTTAATAACCAAAACATGATCAAGTGTCTAGACTTTTATTTAAAATAGTGAAGACTGAAAAGATGAAATATTTTTGAAGATATGAAATACTTTAATTTAAAATAGTAAAATGCTTTCCTTTAAGTCTATTTCTAAAATCTAAACATAAAAGAAGAAATTTAAACACTTTTTAAAATTCCGTGATTGTAAATTGGATTATTTTTGAGATAGAAAAACAATTTTCCTAATAAAAAAAAAATCAGCAAAATTGTTTGATGAAGATTTTGAGAAAAAAGTATAACAATTTATTACTACATCTTTATATATATATATTTATTTATAACTAGTATAGATGTTCATCATCTTTATCATCATCAACAACCATTATCAATCCACTGCAGGATGAACGTCTCTCCAAGTTTAATCCATCTTCTCCTATCTTCAACTTCTCTTCTCCACATTACCTCTGCACACTTTCTTATTTGATCCATCCATCTCACACGTGGTCTCTTTCTGGGTCTTTTACAAACACTTGTAATCCAGTTTAAGATTTCAATTGTCCATCTATTATCATCTGTTTAGCCATATGTCAAGCCCAATACCTCTTCAGTCTTTAAATTTTTTCAATAAGGTCAGTAACACCTGTTTGTTCTCTTACTCATATATTGCATTTTCAAAATCTTTTTGTTACTCCTGACATGCATCTTTTTATACCTCTTTGAGTGGTCTGAAGTCTCTGTATTGCCCTTCTATTAAGTGTCCAAGTCTCAGATCCATAAGTAAGAACTGGTAAAACACATTTATTAAAAATATTCCTTTTCAAACACATAGGCATACTTTCTTTTAGTATCAAGTTATTTCTACCAAAAGCACTCCAACCAAGTTTAATTATATGATTAATTTCATTCATTACGTTTTCATCTGTATTAATAATCTGCATTCATTATGTTTTCATATGTATTAATAATCTGACCAAGGTATTTGTAGCTTTTAACTTCTTCTAACTCATTATAGATTATTTTCATGTTTTGAGAAAATCTATTGAACATTACTTTAGTCTTTTTAACATTTATCTTTAGTCCTACTTTTCTACTTTTATCTGATAACTCCAACATTTCCTGCAGCTCTAAAGCTTTATCTGCAAAAGCAACTACATCATCTGCAAAATCTAAATGACTTAAATAATCTGCATTTATTTTTACTCCTTTAGCTTTCCATTTTAATCCACAAAATACTTCTTGGAGCACTATTGTAAAAAGTTTTGGAATTATGGAGTCACTCTGTCTTACGCCCTTCTCAATGTTAACTTTCCTAGTATTATTATGTAATCTAATTGTTGCTGCTGCATTTTTATAAATATTCTTTAAAATATGAGAATATCCTGATCGATATTTACAATCTATATATATATAAAGTTTTGCTGTGTCTCAATTGCTTTTATTGAGATTTGGTCAAGGCATTTAATTCAATTACTCAAATCGGTTTATGGCATTGTTAAAAATTAATTGATTGTTCACTAAAGTTCATTTATATTATATGGCTTCCACATGAGAGGAAGTGTTACTAATATAGGTGGAAAATCTGAGATATTTGAATTAAAACCTGATATGAAACAAAGATGTGTACATGCTCCAACTTTGTTATCAATTATTATGATAATTGTCTTTGGGACTGTGAATTAAGGTGGTTTAATGAAGTAGGGAGCAAGATGCTAATAGGTTTGATGATTGAATTTTTAATATGAATTGATTATATAATAACTGCACCTTTTTATTTGTCCAGTTGAAAAAATGATTTGCAGAATGTTTTGAGTGCAACATATAAAGACTTTGGGTTTTTAATTAATATTCAAAACACTAGAGTTTTTTTTATCAGCAGTGATGGAAGAGAAGTTCTCAATGCCTTTTAGCTTGGATGATTATCAAATTGAGAATGTAAGCCAATTTAAATACCTTGGTAGTTTTATAAATAGAAATATGGATGTAGGTGTTATAATACAACATGAACACCAATGTACTATTGCTTTTGGAAAATTAAAAGGAAGTATTTCAACTTAGGAAAACAACTATTGCAAATAAGTTAACTGTATATAGAACTGTTATTTTACCTAATTTAATATATGAAAGTGAGTCTTAGAGATGCAATATAAAATATTAGAAATGTTTCATCTCAGTATGATCTGTATAATTACAAAAGATACAATGACAAGATCATAAAACCGATCAATATGATCAACTTTCTGATGTGATATTACAAAGTTCACTTTGTAAAATTAATTCTACGTTGAATTGGATCAATGAACAATGCAAGACTTTCAGAAAGGGTGTTTTACTGTGAACTTGACTTTGACTTTGTAGGAGAGTAATTTTTTTTTTATTTATGTTGTGCCTATAGAAAATATAAATGTTTGATCACTTCTAACAACAATAAAAGCAGAATTTACAATGGCTCTTAAAACCTGAGATCAAAGAATCTACCAATGAGCATCATTGTTATTTCAATTGTAGTACTTTTTCTGGAGAATATTGCCATCTTCAGATTGCTTTTTGAACTAATAAATTGATATTTACTTTAGTTCTATTTTCCACCATCAAATTAATGTATAACCAAAAAACGGGCTATAAATGTGAGGGAAAAGCTGAACACAATAGTATCATTATTAAAGACCCATTTATATATCATGCATCTGAGAATTGAACCACTAAACATCACATGATCACCATTTCTTATGCTTGCTCATAACTGATATTAAAACAGGCAAAATGCTCCATACAGTAGTGCCTTCTGGCATCTATTTATTACTCTGGCTTGCACTGAGTGGCACTACTGTATGGAGAGTTTTGCCTGTTTTATCTAAGAATTGCTTAGTTAAATTCCTGTTTGGTTTTTTTTACAATAATAATAAAATTCAATTATAATTAGCAATTTTTGTATTGCTGCTTTGGCTGTTTTACTGCTTTGCTTTTGTTTAATTTTTTACTATTATATTAGAAAGCTCTGCCCCTATGCATTTGGCCCTTGCCAAATTCTGTCATTCTTCTTTTTCAAAAAAAAACCACAACACTGATTATGATTTTATTTTTTCTTAACATATATTTCACACACACACCATTTTATTCTTTTATTAACTGGGACATAACAAATTTACTGTTAAATAAATAATTATTAATAGCGTTTCACTACAGATTTGTGTTCCTATTTAAAAGTTTTATTTTAACCACATTTAATTTTGTAATCATATATATTAGAGTCTTATCAAAGAGTTGTCAAAAATGTCCCTAATTAAGTATTGTTTGTTTATGAGAAGAAATTAAAGTTTCAATTTTTCCATATCTAATAAGTCCATAAATGAAATGCAACTTTTTTCCTTTTACATATATTTAATTGTACCCCAGCAAGTTGATTTTTAAATAAATAATTATTAATACTTTTACATAATAATGTATCTTTTACTACAAATACTTATTTCTGCTATATAGTGAATTATGTCATTTAGTAGTAAGCCAATAAACATCACATGACCACCATCTCTTATGCTTGTGTATAACTGTTATTAAAGCAGGCAAAACTCACCACATGTATTGCCACACACAGCAAGGTAGAGTAATCAATGGACGCCAGAAGGCATGCATAAAATCCACATCTAATGCCTACTCATCCAATATCCCCAGACTAGTTTCTGGCTTATGGTCGTCAATGAGGAGCCTTGGATCTAAGAGCACTGCACATAGATCTTCGGATCTAATGCAATCCTCCAGCAGCTACCTTTTATCTCTACTTAAGTACAAAACCATGATTTTTAAATTGAAAACACTTATATTTTTAATCTGACCTCATTAGTTTATATAGACAGGATTGGTTTTAAGCCAATAAACATCACATGATTACTACCATTTCTTATGCTTGCTTATAACTGTTATTAAAACAGTATATAAATGTATAGGTACTGAACTGATTTTAGACCTATATGTTTATATAAGCTAATGAGCCTGGATTGAAATATTATAGTGTCTTCAATTTAAGACTCATGGTTTTGTAGTTAAGTATAGATAAAAGATGGCTGCTGGAGGGTTGCATTAGATCATAAGATCTAGGTACAATGCTCTCAAATCCAAGGCTCCTCACTGACAAAGACCATAAGCCAGAAACTAGTCTGGGGATATTGGATGAGTAGGCACTAGATGAGGATTTTATGATCAAGACTTCTGGCATCCATTGATTACTCTGGCTTGCACTGAGTAGCAATACATCTAGAGAGTTTTGCCTGTTTTAATATCATTTAGTAGAACTTACAATTTACTTTATATATATATATATATATATATATATATGTAAGTAAATTGTAAGTGATATCTCTCTCTCTCTCTATATATATATATATATATATAGAGAGAGAGAGAGAGAGAGAGAGAGAATATAGATAATTTTAACATTTTTAACAGTTAATATAGGTGTAAATAAATAGGTAAATGTGTTTACTATATATATATATATATATATATATATATATATATATATATATATATATATTGTGCCATTACAATTTAGTCACTAGCTAAATTTATAGTAATGTGCATGTAGAAAAGGTAAACCAAAAATCATCATCACATTTTTATATAATCATAAATGAAGCTGTAGGGCATCCAAGTTCAAACCCTACAAGGTCCAGTTCTAAAAGCTTTAGATAGAAAGAGAGTGGGTCAACAATTATATGCTTTATTTGTTTGTGTGTTGATAGAAAGGTAATACACACATTTAAACTATTTAATATTTAAATTTTCTTTAAAAAGCAAAGTTATAACGCATACGTATAGGCAATGTATGTGTAAACTATTTAATTGTTTTATATTTCAAATATTCAACATTTTAACTTTCTTTAAAACTAACCTATGCTTGATCAATTCTAATATCTTATTCTATACTTCTATTTTGCTTTTCTTTAATTATAATTGGGATTTAAAAGTTACAGATTTAATTAAATAATTGAGTTATAATTACTAAGCTAGCAATTATATTATTTAAGGTTAGTTTATGAATGATTTGAAAGAATGAAGGCTGTGTGTACATTACATACAGAAATTTACATTTACTAAATATTGAAAGAAAAGGAAGGATTAAATCTGTCAAATTATTTTTTTTGTACAATTTTTTGTTAACCCTTTCAACGATTATTATTTAATTGGCCGAATGAGTTAAAAATCAAAACTTGTAATGGGCCAACTCACAACTTTAACAAAATCTATTGTTAAAATAGATCACTTTTAATAATATAAATACGTTAGTTTCGTTTGTAAAAAGTATATTACTGAATTTTCAGATTACGAAAGCAAACGAAAGTCTTTTCAAAAATAAAATTTGATTTATAATTTAAAAAATATTCAATTGTGGTGAAATAAAAGTAACCGCTATTCAACCAACCAAAAAAGATTGCTGACGCAATCTTTTTTTTTTCACTTTAACATTACGATCAATATGTAGCAATAAATAAATAATTCTTGGTAATATCTTAACTATTTTTCTAAAATAATTTGATTTTTAGTATTATTTTATCAATAATAATTTGTAATTCAATTCAAATATTGTTTAAAATGTTGTAAACATTCGTTTATCATTTTCGTAATAAAAATCCAAATGAACGTAACTTTTTACTTTTTGGCAGCCATTTCCCTTTCTGATAGAAGTGGGACAGCCAATAAGATTCAAGAAAAGTTGGTGAGGAGGCGGTGCTTTGGTTTTGTTTGACATATATGGTCATTTTTATTGAATTTTTACTTGTAAAATAACTCTGAAGAGGGCACCATCTTACAGAACTTTTGATTTTCTTTCGAATGACATATAATATGTATACGTGCGATAAAAAGTAGCCGATTTAGAGTGACGTCAAATCTTCTCGTTTTTAGATGAGTCATGCATTTTAAGCATTAAAAGAGGAAATCGGTTTAATCAGATATTTATCTTTGTAGCAATTTTTTTTGATTGTTTTTCACTTTGGGAGCTTATAATGGGTGAGAGCTCTAATTTTGAAATTGTCTTATCTTAAGATCTAAAGAAGGAAGCTCAAAGATTGGAAATGTTACCTAAATGTAAAAAAAAGAAAGGAAATAAGGATTAAGTCTATTTTTTAAACAAAAGTGTCTGGAAAAAGGATTAAACTTTTCAGTTGAAAAATAATTTAGTTGAAAATAAATTAGAGATCTAATTAAAACAAATTTGTCCAAAAATAGCAAGTGACACTATCTCTGATTGGTTAAGATAGCTAAAAATTGGATATAAAAAGCTGTCTGGAATTATAATTTTTTTTGGTGATTATGATTCAGATTATTAAACTATTAAATTGAATGTTGAAAATATAAGAAATGGCTGGCTAGAAAAATTATATGTAAGTCCCATCTTTTCCAGACCATCTGGGGGAAGCTGCACATCACATAGGAAAGAAAAGATGTTTTGTCTAAAATAATATTCTACACCTTTTAACTGACCAGAGAAATAAGATGTTTTTAATAGAAGGAAGAAAGCATTCACCTGCATTCGATAAAAGATGAATTAATCTACTGATAAATATTAATCATCAAGTCCAATTAATTGTTCCAGCAACTGATTTTAAACTCAAGAAAATTTATAAATGTGAAAACAACCGCTGTATTTCATCCACTAAGAATCATGCTTGACAGGAAGAGAAGAAAAATTAATATAATGATTTCCAAATTATCCACTAAAGCAAATAACCTCAATAGAGTCATCATCATCAAGTAGTTATACACCTCAAGAAAGAGATTGTTCCACCATAAAATGGAAATGGTAGCTGCAGAAGTATAGACATTATACAAGACAAGTTTGAACCCTTGGAAATTCGCCACAAACAAAAGATCAGTAATATGACTTTTATATCTATTTTCTTTATGATATCAGTCTTAATAAACATTTTAGCAATAAATTGGTATATTTTATTTTAAAGAACTTTTAAAGACTATTCAGATCGATTAAAACAAGAATGTCTTACTAATAATAACTTTGAGCTTCATAAATGATCTTGAATGTATGAAAATTATTTGTTTATTAATTTTACAGTTATGAAAAATATTAATGTGTAAAACAATTTTTTTTATGGTGTTATGATTTTAGTTTTAACTAATATATTATTATTATTTTGGTTTTAAATAATATTTTGTTATTATGGGATAAAACATGCACATACATAATGATATTTTTATATGTGTATAATTGCGAGTGAATGTGAAATAATAGGTGGTGTTAAAATATTAAATTATTTTGTCTTGAGAAAGTATAGATTTCAGCACTTGGAAGGGAGGGGGAGATAATGATTTAAAACGCTTTTCTAAGAACTTGCTCTTTAAATTCTACTAACATTTTTTTTTACATTCTATTTACATGTTAGATTTTTAAAGTATGTGTGCTAATGAGCAGATAATTTTTTTTTTCTCGAACTACTTTTCTCATGGAGTGAAAATCATGGTCAATGTGACGTCCAACTTAATACAAAATACATTTGAAGGGAAAGGGGGAAGAACTTAAAATTAATCTGAGGATTGTTATATAATCAATTATTATTATTATTATTCATGTCAATTTTCATATTTATCTAGAAATTTTTATGTATATGTTAGAAATGCAGTAATAAATATTAGTTTGTTTTATTAAACGAGGCGTATATATTTTATTAAGTGTAGTCTTTGTTAAGTGTGATTATTCATCATCATCAGTGATTGAATATTAGTTATTTAAGATATCAGTAAATATGCTAAAATTAAGCAATAATTATGAATTTCTTTATAAAAATTAGTTTTATGTTTAGGCTTAGTCCTAGAGCTGTAGTTGAAACCCTTGTCATTATTGTTATTATCATCATCATCATCATCATCCTCAATGTTTTAATTAATGAGCTGTTTAACTGTTTAAAGGCCATAAATAAATATTGATTTTATAATATTTAGTGATTTCTTAGTATTATTATCACCACATCCCGTCATCTATTTCATGCAAGGATGAGTGAATTGCCATCCTAAATTAGTTATATATAATCTGAGCTAGTAAACTTATAAAAATATTGAAACACGTTTGTTATGTTAAGATCTGAGAAATGATTTATGTCTAGTATACTCCACTTTGGTTTATAGATGTTTTACTTTTACCTAAATATTAGTGCGTATAGTGATATGGCTCAAAAAGCAAAATCTCCCATTTTATTAGAAATAAAGTACCAAGAAGGGATTCAAACCCGGTACATGTGAAAGGTTATCAGATATAACCGTGTCTAGATTCAGATAATCTAGTGGCGCCCTGCTAGACCATATTCACTTAATATTTGTTTAAACATGCACTTAACATCAAACCAAGAAATGAAAGTGGATAAAACCTACTGTCTGTATACCTGAGTTATAATACTTGTTATTAATAATTTGCTTATAATTATTGATATTGGAATATTTGAGATTTTTACAATACTTGAATTTTTTGATTCTTTAATAGACCAGATCTCATTTTGAACTACACTTTATTATTTGATCCAACCTTTAATTATGTTACAATGGACACCCAACTGGGGCCTTATATTTTACCATATACCTGAAAAAGAGAGTCTATAGAATGATAGGAGATGTGTGGTTAAAAATAGAGAAATTTTTTAGTAAAATTTTTTTTTTCAGTAAAAAATTTTTTTTGTCTTACAAAATTTTCTTGGCCAAACAGTCTTATTTTAGATGATGATGTTTAATATGATTTAATTTTTCATTGATGATGATAAAATGGGTACAGCCATAAAACAGCTTGTTTTTTTTTATCAATTTTGAAAATAGAGATGAATATCACAACTTAAGACAAAGGTGAAATAAATAATAGATTTTTTTTTGTGGAACATTAAAATAATTTATTGCCAGATAGGATAGGCATAGTAATAGTGATGAATTATAGAATAGTAGTCTCATGTGTGTTTGGGGGGTTCATTTTGTAAAAAAGTCTATGATTTTAGAGGTTTGATTGGATGGTTGATCATTGGAGTTTGGTTGGTTAGATTGCAGTTTTGATGATGGGTGGAGAGTTTTGTCATTGCCTTGAGAATGCTGTGTATTTCATGTAACTTATGAATGATCAAACCCATTCACTGCTCCAACCCAATTTATATGTTATCTTTATTTTATCATGAAGCAGTTAACAGCAGACCTGCCATGATACCAGCCTATAAGTCTCCAAGAGAGAGAGCACGGCATAGTTTTCCAATCAAGTTTATATGTTATTCTTATGTTATCATGAAGCAGTTAACAGTAGTTCTGCCATGATGTCAGCCTATATAAGTCTCCAAGATAGAGATCAAGGCTTAGTTTCCAGTAATCTATAGTAAGCAGGGCATTCCTTGATACTTGCCACATAAGACTCCAAGAGAGAGAGCAAGGCATAGTTTATCTACTTTAGCCCCTAAGACTTAAAATACTTCTTTTATTGCAACAGAGTTTGTTTTATTCAATAAAGGGTTGTGGTAGCTAATAGTGATCGAATTGGGATGATCTTCTGAGTGCTCGTGATACATTGTGTGATTATAGTGCTGTGACTGAATTCTTTTATTTATCTCAAGATTGTGAACTGCTAGTCATTCTGTGGACTGTCAATATCTGTCAGATTTCTAGGAGAATGGATGAATGTATAATTTGGGCTATTACAGACAGACATGCACTATATAGATTATTGTTGTGTAGTTCATTAAATAAGGATATTAAAAATTTTTTTTGTTGTATTTGTAATGCATAATAAGGTGAAAATCAAATCAGTCAGTTGGTCAGAATAGGTGTCAGACAGGGAGAAGATGTGTGGATTTTTGATGGTCAGGGAAGTACAGATGGGATATATATAGTTTTATAACATGAGTGAACTAAATTATAGTATAGAAGAGGTTATGGAAGAGGAAGGTGCCCCAATACCAGGAATCAGTGATCGTTTTCCTACTGAAGAAGAGGATGGGGAGGTTTTCTTAAAACAAACACAAGAGGAAAGAGAGGAAGTAGAGGAAGATGCCTTTAATGTTAGTAGCAATAATATGGCCTCAAGTGTGGATGTAGATGAGAAGCCAGAAGTGGGCCAGGCTCAGATAGCAAAGATCTCACCATCAGACATGGACATGATAATGCAGATGCTCAGAAGTATGAGAGAAGATAGTAAGCAAAGTATGGTAAATCTAGAACAAAAGATGGAGAATCTAGAACAAAAGATGGAGAAAAATATAGAAAGTCTAAGAGAAGAGAGTAAGAAAAGTATGGTAAATCTAGAACAAAAGATGGAGAAAAGTATAGAGAGTCTAAGAGAAGAGAGTAAGAAAAGTATGGAAAGTCTGGGTCAAAGGATATGTCAATCCATAGAGAGCATAATAGAAGGTAGTCAAAGATCACTAGTGTTAAAAGATAAGCTAGATTGTCAGACTACTGATAATAGAGAAAGGAGTGAGAGATTAGAGGAAAAATAGATAAATCAGCTAATATACTGATAGAGGAGAGTAGATCACAAGAAGTGGAAAGGCCGATAGTAGCCATAAAACCTAATCTCTCAGTAAAGAAAGTACATGAGATGGCCAGAGAGCCAATTGGGATAGATCATGAAGTGAAAAAAAGGAAAAGAGAGTTGGAGGAAAAACTTCAGGCATCCAATAAGATGATTGATTTAAGAGAGGCAATAAGGGAGATGAAACCAGTTATTTTAGAAAGAGAGCAAAAGTTTCAACAGTCTGTAGTTCTCAATCTAGTAACTAACCAGCATGTGTGGTTTCAAAAATCTGTCTTCTTAAATAGATTGGAGATACCTTATATATGGTATAGAGAGGCAATCTCTCTGAAGAGTTTAAATGTCCATTATATATGGTACAGAGAATCTATCTCTCTGAAAAATTTAAATGCTCTGGAAAATTTAAGCATGCCTTATATTTGGTACAAAGAGTCAACCTTTCTAGAAAATGTAAAAATAAATTATATGTGGTACCAAGAGTCATTCTCTCTAGAAAACTTACAGATGAATGATTTATGGTATAGAAAGTCAATCTCTCTGGAAAACTTCAAAGTGCCTTATATATGGTACAGGGAGTCCATCTTTCTAGAAAGTTTAAAGATAAAGTATGTATGGTATAGAGAGTCAATCTCTCTGAAAAACTTCAAGGCATATTACATAGGGTACCAAGAGTCCATATTTCTAAATGGAGTTTGTAAGAGGAGGTTATATAAAATAAATCCTCCGGATATGTTTTATAAATATCCAGTCAAGATGAAAAATGGAAATATTAAAAATGGACTGGATGTACGTGTGCAATTTTATGCAGACCACAATAGGATTTGAAAAGAAAAATCGATTCCAAATTACTAAAAAAATAGGAGAGAATGCCTTTATGCTTGCTACTCTTGATGGGAATAAGGGGACCTATAATGCTAGGAGTTTGATCCCTTATACTTCAGCAGAATAGCCTGGCAAAGATCTTCAAATAAATTACATTTAGTTTTCTAATGAAAAGTATGATATTACCAGTAGTTAGAATTTTTTTTTTTATTATTTTGATTATTAGTGTGTTTATTATTATTAGTGTAGTTAGGATTTTTTTTTTTTAGATGTAGTTAAAACAAAAGTGCTGATGATTTTATCGGAAGGGGTAGAAAGTTGTGCCATTACAATTTAGTCACTAGCTAAATTTATAGTAATGTGCATGTAGAAAAGGTAAACCAAAAATCATCATCACATTTTTCTATAATCATAAATGAAGCTGTAGGGCATCCAAGTTCAAACCCTACAAGGTCCAGTTCTAAAAGCTTTAGATAGAAAGAGAGTGGGTCAACAATTATATGCTTTATTTGTTTGTGTGTTGATAGAAAGGTAATACACACATTTAAACTATTTAATATTTAAATTTTCTTTAAAAAGCAAAGTTATAACGCATACGTATAGGCAATGTATGTGTAAACTATTTAATTGTTTTATATTTCAAATATTCAACATTTTAACTTTCTTTAAAACTAAGCTATGCTTGATCAATTCTAATATCTTATTCTATACTTCTATTTTGCTTTTCTTTAATTATAATTGGGATTTAAAAGTTACAGATTTAATTAAATAATTGGGTTATAATTACTAAGCTAGCAATTATATTATTTAAGGTTAGTTTATGAATGATTTGAAAGAATGAAGGATGTGTGTACATTACATACAGAAATTTACATTTACTAAATATTGAAAGAAAAGGAAGGATTAAATCTGTCAAATTATTTTTTTTGTACAATTTTTTGTTAACACTTTCAACGATTATTATTTAATTGGCTGAATGAGTTAAAAATCAAAACTTGTAATGGGCCAACTCACAACTTTAACAAAATCTATTGTTAAAATAGATCACTTTTAATAATATAAATACGTTAGTTTCGTTTGTAAAAAGTATATTACTGAATTTTCAGATTACGAAAGCAAACGAAAGTCTTTTCAAAAATAAAATTTGATTTATAATTTAAAAAATATTCAATTGCGGTGAAATAAAAGTAACCGCTATTTAACCAACCAAAAAAGATTGCTGACGCAATCTTTTTTTTTCACTTTAACGTTACGATAAATATGTAGCAATAAATAAATAATTCTTGGTAATATCTTAACTATTTTTCTAAAATAATTTGATTTTTAGTATTATTTTATCAATAATAAATTGTAATTCAATTCAAATATTGTTTAAAATGTTGTAAACATTCGCTTATCATTTTCGTAATAAAAATCCAAACGAACGTAACTTTTTACTTTTTGGCAGCCATTTCCCTTTCTGACAGAAGTGGGACAGCCAATAAGATTCAAGAAAAGTTGGTGAGGAGGCGGTGCTTTGGTTTTGTTTGACATATATGGTCATTTTTATTGATTTTTTACTTGTAAAATAACTCTGAAGAGGGCACCATCTTACAGAACTTTTGATTTTCTTTCGAATGATATATAATATGTATACGTGCGATAAAAAGTAGCCGATTTAGAGTGATGTCAAATCTTCTCATTATTAGACGAGTCATGCATTTTAAGCGTTAAAAGAGGAAATCGGTTTAATCAGATATTTATCTTTGTAGCAATTTTTTTTGATTGTTTTTCACTTTGGGAGCTTATAATAGGTGAGAGCTCTAATTTTGAAATTGTCTTATCTTAAGATCTAAAGAAGGAAGCTCAAAGATTGGAAATGTTACCTAAATGTAAAAAAAAGAAAGGAAATAAGGATTAAGTCTATTTTTTAAACAAAAGTGTCTGGAAAAAGGATAAACTTTTCAGTTGAAAAATAATTTAGTTGAAAATAAATTAAAGATCTAATTAAAACAAATTTGTCCAAAAATAGCAAGTGACGCTATCTCTGATTGGTTAAGTTAGCTAAAAATTGGATATAAAAAGCTGTCTGGAATTATTATTTTTTTTTGGTGATTATGATTCAGATTATTAAACTATTAAATTGAATGTTGAAAATATAAGAAATGGCTGGCTAGAAAAATTATATGTATGTCCCATCTTTTCCAGACCATCTGGGGGAAGCTGCACATCACATAGGAAAGAAAAGATGTTGTGTCTAAAATAATATTCTACACCTTTCAACTTACCAAAGAAATAAGGTGTTTTTAATAGAAGGAAGAAAGCATTCACCTGCATTCGCTAAAAGATGAATTAATCTACTGATAAATATTAATCATCAAGTCCAATTAATTGTTCCAGCAACTGATTTTAAACTCAAGAAAATTTATAAATGTGAAAACAACCGCTGTATTTCATCCACTAAGAATCATGCTTGACAGGAAGAGAAGAAAAATTAATATAATTATTTCCAAATTATCCACTAAAGCAAATAACCTCAATAGAGTCATCATCATCAAGTAGTTATACACCTCAAGAAAGATATTGTTCCCACGTAAAACGGAAATGGTAGCTGCAGAAGTATAGACATTATACAAGACAAGTTTGAACCCTTGGAAATTCACCACAAACAAAAGATCGGTAATATGACTTTTATATCTATTTTCTTTATGATATCAGTCTTAATAAACATTTTAGCAATAAAGTGGTATATTTTATTTAAAGAACTTTTAAAGACTATTCAGATCGATTAAAACAAGAATGTCTTACTAATAATAACTTTGAGCTTCATAAATGATCTTGAATGTATGAAAATTATTTGTTTATTAATTTTACAGTTATGAAAAATATTAATGTGTAAAACAATTTTTTTTATGGTGTTATGATTTTAGTTTTAACTAATATATTATTATTATTATGGTTTTAAATAATATTTTGTTATTATGGGATAAAACATGCACATACATAATGATATTTTTATATGTGTATAATTGCGAGTGAATGTGAAATAATAGGTGGTGTTAAAATATTAAATTATTTTGTCTTGAGAAAGTATAGATTTCAGCGCTTGGAAGGGAGGGGGAGATAATGATTTAAAACTTTTTTCTAAAACTTGCTCTTTAAATTCTACTAACATTTTTTTTTACATTCTATTTACATGTTAGATTTTTAAAGTATGTGTGCTAATGAGCAGATAATATATATATATATATTTTTTCTTGAACTACTTTTCTCATGGAGTGAAAATCATGGTCAATGTGACGTCCAACTTAATACAAAATACATTTGAAGGGAAAGGGGGAAGAACTTAAAATTAATCTGAGGATTGTTATATAATCAATTATTATTATTATTATTCATGTCAATTTTCATATTTATCTAGAAATTTTTATGTATATGTTAGAAATGCAGTAATAAATATTAGTTTGTTTTATTAACCAAGGCGTATATATTTCATTAAGTTGTAGTCTTTGTTAAGTGTGATTATTCATCATCATCAGTGATTGAATATTAGTTATTTAAGATATCAGTAAATATGCTAAAATTAAGCAATAATTATGAATTTCTTTATAAAAATTAGTTT
Source organism: Epiperipatus broadwayi (assembly GCA_028023455.1). Lineage (NCBI taxonomy): Eukaryota > Metazoa > Onychophora > Udeonychophora > Euonychophora > Peripatidae > Epiperipatus > Epiperipatus broadwayi. The sequence continues at coordinate 1,536,445 of JAQFVV010006364.1, read as the reverse complement.
TATGTTTAGGCTTAGTCCTAGAGCTATAGTTGAAACCCTTGTCATTATTGTTATTATTATCATCATCATCATTGTCCTCCACGTTTTAATTAATGAGCTGTTTAACTGTTTAAAGGCCATAAATAAATATTGATTTTATAATATTTAGTGATTTCTTAGTATTATTATCACCACATCCCGTCATCTATTTCATGCAAGGATGAGTGAATTGCCATCCTAAATTAGTTATATATAATCTGAGCTAGTAAACTTATAAAAATATTGAAACACATTTGTTATGTTAAGATCTGAGAAATGATTTATGTCTAGTATACTCCACTTTGGTTTATAGATGTTTTACTTTTACCTAAATATTAGTGCGTATAGTGATATGGCTCAAAAAGCAAAATCTCCCATTTTATTAGAAATAAAGTACCAAGAAGGGATTCAAACCCGGTACATGTGAAAGGTTATCAAATATAACCGTGTCTAGATTCAGATAATCTAGTGGCGCCCTGCTAGACCATATTCACTTAGTATTTGTTTAAATATGCACTTAACATCAAACCAAGAAATGAAAGTGGATAAAACCTACTGTCTGTATACCTGAGTTATAATACTTGTTATTAATAATTTGCTTATAATTATTGATAGTGGGATATCTTGAGAAATCTATAATATTTGGACTCCCTTAATATATATATATATATATATATATAGGGATAAATAAATAGGTAAATGTGTTTACTATATATATATATATATATATATGTATGTATATATATATATATAAACTTAAATCTACAGCCAAGGTGTATTGATATTGCAGCAAGTAATCATAACCAGTTCTTCAGTCTGAGTGGAAAAAGTAGCAAACCTATCCAAGCTGCTACTAATCAAAAAGAGGCCCATTTTGACCAGCCACTCACATTATTATGTATGAGCAAGTAGCTGAACATTATAGTTATAAAAGTTGAGATGCATGTATGGCAACATTTTTTACATTCAACAAGAATTAAGACTCTCCCATCAACAAGTCATATTTAAATTTACTATTTTTAATGGTTAATATAAATATAAATTAATCTGGTAAATAGGATCACTGTTTATGTATAAAGTTAAATCCACAGCCAAGGTGTATTGATGTACGGCAATGCATGTGTGTATATAAATATTAAAACTCCCTACAGCTATCAGCTCTATCCTACACAACTGATATACATGTGTAAAAGGTAAATGATCTTCTATATACATATTTCGTGCTGAAACAGCATTCATCAGTTCAACCAGATCATAATCTCTCACACACAAATATATAATTTAGTCTCAGTTTATATTATGATGGAAAATCTTCAAACTTTAATGGACAATCTTCAATCTTCTCCACTTACCCACTCTCTCTCTTTAGCCATCCATATAATTGAAAATATGATGATGGAATACACAAAGCCCTTACTGATGTCAATATTATACCCATATTGACTTTAAGTTACTCTGACTCCTCACATACGGGACCTTAATATGTCCGTTCTAATATACAAAAGAAGAATGGACAGAATACATGCTGAATATGTAATACTTAAATACAATATTGTCTGTGGCGAACTTAATGTAATTAGAAGGGATTTGAACTTAGACTTTCAAGATACCAATTAATGAGTGCTTTTTCAGCACCAAATACCTATATTGGAGACCATATACCTTTTTCACATGTATGTGGTCGTATGTATCAGATGTATAGAATGGAGAAGGTAGCTGTAGGAAGGTTGAAAGTCTGAGTCCAAATCCTTCTAATTACATTAAATTTAGCATAGACAATATACTTGTATATAAATAATGTTATGGGCAATTGTTTAAAAACACGTGTTTTTTCATCAATTTGTTTTACAGATTTTGACAACTTATTTTATTTTCCTTACAATTCTTTAATTTCCTTTTTTTGTACTCCATCTTTTATTATGCTAATGAATTCTTTTGTTAATTCCTGAAGAAATCGGCTTTAAAAACTTGTCAGAACATTACTGCTTACATTCATGCGGTTAACTTTTACACAATTCTAGTATATTTTGAATTCTTTAATTATATTTAAAACGGATATTTTTGTTTACTATTTTTTAACAAAATAAATAATAATGATGATAACTTTATGTATTTTTAATAATATTATCTTTATTTGTCTGCATCTTCGTTATATGATTCACAAACTCTATTTTAATATTAAATTTATCTTTGAATTTATGAATTTGCTGAACAAATCGCTCTGCGCCGTAATCTCACCTTTAGTAATTAGTATTACATTTTGTAAAACATTAGTTCTTTTTTATAAAAAAGTTGGATCAAAATGTAATCTATTTTTTTAATGCTATTTGATAAAAAATGTTTTATCTGTAAGCTCTAGGCTATAAATTTATCAGTGAAAAGTAATGAATCTTTCCCAAGTAGCTCTAAATGTTTGTCTTTTTTTTCCTTGATAAATTGTTACTAAAATTAACTACGGGTAATTAAGTATAAAAAATAAAAATATATTACTCAGTGTTAAATCGCGCACTCACACCGACACACACATATGCACATATGAAATAACTTTCTGAGTTATTGCTTTTGCAAATCAGTAATTGTAAAGATGTTTCATTTATTACAACTAACGTATGCGTTCGTGTGTGTATTATTTGGTGAAATGTTGTTTGCTTTTTATATACCATGAAATATATTTATACATTGTGTTTCTCTGAAGGTTTGTGATGATGGTGTTCTAGCTGTATTTTTATATTGGACTATTTCTATCATCTAATATGTGTGTTGAATGTCTTTAGAAAAGTTTAAAATACTCTCGAAACGTTGTGCGTATACTAACCTGTTTGCTGTGATATTACTAACAGTTAGTGCATATACTAACCTGTTTCCTGTGATATTACTAACATTTGTTTGCTGTGGTATTACTAACAGTTGGTGCATATACTAACCTGTTTGCTGTGATATTACTAACAGTTGAATGCATTTGAAATATTTAAATAAAATTTAACTTTTTTAAAAACATTCAACACACATATTAGATGATGGAAATAGTCCAATATAAAAATACAGATATTTATACATAATTTAATTTACAGGTAAGAGCTATTTAAATGCATTCACCCCGATGATATTGTCTAAAATAGGATATAATAATTTTTATTAGGTTATAAATTATTGTTTTTTTTTCTTAGTCAGATACCAACTTTAAACCCAGTAAAAAATTAACACAATACTAAATTCTAGCACTTGGGCCAACTCATGACAGCAGGTTTTTCTATAAATCCATCTTGAGTTCATATGTTTTTAGCAGACGTCTTCATCATGTTTTAAGGAGTCTGTTAAATTAAAAGTTTTATTATGTATTTACAAAACCATACATGTTCAATAAAAAGTGAATGGAGATGTATGTTCATAATGGAAATTAATAAATGATATATTAATATTTAATTGGGTAGAGGGTTTATTTCTGACGGAATATTAAATATTAATTTATAATCTAAATAAATAATGACTAGTAAATAACATTAATATTTATTCTACTGCATTTAAATAAATTCACATTTGTAAATGAAATTATAGGTGTTTTTTATAGATGACAATCTATATAAGTACAAGGATTTAATCCATATGATGAAAGCAAGTTCTACCAGAAATGCATTTTAAGACCCTTTGCTCTTAGCATATGTCTTTAACCATATGCTACAAGGAATATGTTCAATTTAGAAATTTCTTTACATACTATTTGTAATGTTATGAAGAATGAAAAGATAAAAGAATGAAAAAAAATCTATTTTTATTAATAAATATATATCTATTTAACTGAAATGGGAGGAGGGGTGTATATGCAGTAAATTAGGATTAAGTTGAAATAATTTAGTATCAAATGATCACAATTTTCTATGATAAGATAAGCTGTTTAAACAATAGTAAATTCTCAATACAGTAGTGACACCCAGTGCAAGCCTTAGTAATTAATTGATGTAAGAAGGTTTGTGCACAAAATCCCTGCCTAGTGCCTACTCTCTCCATATTTTTAGACTAGTTCCTAGCTTGTGGCTTTCATCAATTAAGAGTCTTGGATCTGAGAGCACTACACCTAGATCTTAAGATCTGTTCATGCCTCCAATATATGTATTTCATGCTGAGTCAGATGATAAATGCTGGTTCAACATGAAATATATATACTGGAGATCATTCAAGTTTTTGACATGTGTATGGTCATGTATATCATTTGTATGAGATAGAGTAGATGGCTGAAGAGACATTGAAAGTCTGTGTTCAAATATCCCAAAATACACATATTGGGGATTATTTATCTTTTTCATATGTGGGTGGCATGTTTATTGGTTTTATAAGATAGAGTAGAAGGCTAAAGAGAACTTGAAAGTCTATGTTCAAATCCTTTATATTACATCTCATCTCCAGATATATAAAGTAACTTGTATTTAAAATAGTACATTTAAGTACAAGTTGTTGTTTTTTAATATATATATATATATAACTTTTTTGATAGTCCTTTATAAAAGTTTTTTTTTTTTTTCAAGTATTTTTAATTGTAAATATCTTTTTAAAAAGATTACTAGAAAATCCCTTTTAAAAACTCTGGCTTATTATTTTCTTTACAGTATTTAATTGTCAAAACTAAAATAAATCCTTTATAAATATTAACAAGAAGAAATACTCAGAAGACCAAATGATTATTTACTATTTATGGCTAATATAGTCACTAGATGTTTGCTTTCAAATCTGATAACTTAAATATTTGACATTAAAGCTGTGTTTTTCAATAGATGTACTCACTAGTTAATTTCTTTTGTCAGTGCTTTTATCATCCTTCACAAAATAAATATTAGCATGGATAATCTTTATATGATCAGCAGTAATTATACATTTGTGATTTCTTGCACACTGATAAAACTCCATGTGTATAAACTATAGCATGATATGTTTCCAGTAATCTGGCTATTTCCTGGAATCCCTTATTAAGCTGACCTATTCTAAAGCAATAGACTGACCTATTGACATTTGTGGGAAAAGTATAAATCAGATAACTATTATCATTAGTCAGCTACAAGCATTCTCTATAACTTGATAGACTTCATGCATTCTATCTAGTACAGCCATGGGCTATGAACCACATAAAAACTGGAAGTTGCCTCCATGTGAACTCAAATTTTATCATTATGACAATAGCAGAAACTAATTTTTGCCTTCAGTTATAACCTCATCATAGCAGTCCTTCAATGATTTTTGATCTTTTAAAACTTGAAATTAAAAATGCACCAATTAGTAAATTCTTTCTTTATAAGTTAATGACTATTTTCAGTCTAAACCAAATCCTTATTGAAAAGTTTTCTTAACCTTCTCAACAAGAACTTTATATCAATGTTATCATATTCATTTTTATCAAAAGTCTTATATGAGCTTTAAGTTTTAAAAAATATGAATTTAATTAAAAATAGATAGGAAATTTCTTGTCAGTATTATCTATATTAACATAAAAGCAAGTTGGTTTGAGATTTCAAAATCAGAATTAATAAATTATTAACTAGATATTTTTAAATGTTTAATTTATGATAATTTTTTTAAATCCAAAATTATTGTTTAATCCTTAACTGATATTCTAGTGTATCATAGTAAATATCTACAAAAAGTTTTATCTGTGTTTGTTTCTACTTTTCCTTTCAACTTCATATATATATATATATATATATATATATATATATAAGTTGAAAGGAAAAGTATATATATATATATATATACTATGTTGTATATTATGAGAAACTAACTTTCTCAATATATATATATATGAAAAACAAAAACAAGTTATTCACGTAACTTGCTATCACTTGTTATTTATGTTCAACAGATGGCATTTTACCAAAACCACCAAACAAGTGTAAAATGTGTTTACATAAACGAAAAAAGAGTCAGAATTAACTACCTCTTTCATTTGCTTACCCCCAGATCAGCTGATTTCAAGCTGGTTTGCTCTCATCAGTGAGGGATAGAGTATAGAAACTAGATCTAAACACTGACTCTCAAGTGTTTATGCAAAATGTTTCTATCAGTTTGCAAGCGTGAATTTTTCAGACCGGTAAAGTCTTCAAACTCAGCCTAGCAAGCCAGATATTTATATGGGTCTGATCTCAGTTCAGTATCACCACATAATCAAAGTCTCTGCAATATATATCATTGCAAGAAAACTTTAAAGGTACATTTATGAAAAACAAGTTATTCACATAACTTGCTATCACTTGTTATTTATGTTCAACAGATGGCGTTTTACCAAAACCACTGAACAAGTGTAAAATTTGTTTACATAAACGAAAAAAGAGTCAGAATTAACTACCTCTTTCATTTACTCACCCCCAGATCACTGATGAGAGCAAACCAGCTTGAAATCAGCTGATCTGGGGGTGAGCAAATGAAAGAGGTAGTTAATTCTGACTCTTTTTTGTTTATGTAAACAAATTTTACACTTGTTCGGTGGTTTTGGTAAAACACCATCTGTTGAACATATATATATAAGACTAATTTTATGTAATCATTACTATCATATAAATATTCACAACTTGACTACATATATATGGCAAATTTTACATATTCAATGTTATTGTGAAAATAAACAATTAATGCCTTATCGCATTTTTTCAATTCTGTATTTTTTTGCACATTTTAATAAAAAAAATTATAAATAACAAGTAAATATAAAATTTACTACTTACATGATATGGGAAATTGAGCTAGAATTATTAAAAGTTGTCAAGATGAAGGTTTTTTATCCTTTATTTTTTTTACTGTTAAAAAGTTACTTTGTCTTGGAAGAATAAATGATTTAGAATTGCTAGATGATAGAGTATATTTGGAATTGGAGAACCTAAAAATTAGAAAAGAATTGTTAATGATTGATCAAACTCTATTTTTTTTCATCTAAAAATTTTATGTGGTCTTTTCATTATGAAATGAACTGAGAGAAAAAACAATCAATGGTATTATTTAGATAAATTTCATAAAAAAATTGAAATTTTGTCATAAAAAGACATGGCACATACCTTAATAAAAAAAGAAACAAATGATATAATCCATGCATGTGTGGCCTACTGAGTTTTACTGCTAAAATGAAATTAAAACAAAGAAATTATAAACATTAAGAATAACCAGCATGTGTGTGTTACAGCCTATACTCATTAAAGACCTGATAGTTGCTTTATAATTGTTATAATATTTAAAAAATATTAGTATGTCAATTTTGGTAATGATAATATTATTGATGAGTTACACATGAAGAGTTATCAATAAAAAAAATTATGTCATTATAATAAATCTTTCCTTAGTGAATAATAGATAATGTCTTAGATGTTAGATTATGTCTGTAAAATACTGAATTCTTCAGAATATTTTCAAATAAAAAAATCAATAATAGAATTATGGAAAAATCTACATTATAAAAAATTCCTATGTTAATATTACATTAATGTTAAAACTGTGTCCTATAACTTTAGAAAAATCATGCTTTTTCTGAAACTCCCTATGATTCTCAACTGATACGAATGTTATCAAGTTAAAGTCATTTTAGTGCTTAGTAGCTGTTAAAACTTGACACAAATAGTAAGTCCTTCTAAAAAATTTGAATATCAAATTTTGTATGATGATGATTAGAATAAAATTTATTTTTTAACACAATTGCCATTTTATTCTTGGAATATATTAATGTTCTGCCCAACAATTTGCACTTGTAAATACATGGTTAGTTGAACCTCCTTCATTTTGATTTATAACTATATTTTTAGACAGCTAAATGGTATTGTTTTCACTTTGGAAGCATCCATATTTCTTTGTAATGATGTTTGCTTAACCCATTGAGCTGATTATTCTCATCTATTTTGAATGAGCCTTAGTAAGTCTCTCAATGAATATTATTCCTTATATGAACATTTTATTTTTACAATTAAATCTTTTTTCTTTATAATATATAGATAATTTTAACAAAAAAAAAAAAAAAAAAATAAAAAAAAATATAAAAAATAAAAAAAAAAAAAATATTAATATTTTTATTAATAATAAAATTTAAAAATTTTTTTATTTTAATAAAATAAAATATTATATTCCATAAATTAAAATTTTTTTTAAAAACAATTATCAAAATAAAGTAAAAAATTAATTATTTAAAAATAAAATTTATTAAAAAAAAAAATTAAAACTTTTAAATAAAAAAAATTAAAAAAAAAACCCAATTTTTTTAAAAAATTTAAATAATTAAATATTTTAATTAGCAAAAAAATTCCCATCCAAAATTCCCTTTTATATTTACCTTTTCTCACCCCCCCCCATCATTTTTAATTTAAAAAAAACTCAAAAGCAAAAGGTCCATATAAAGCTGACATCAGTTTTTTCAACTAATATATAACTGAAGCTGCATAAGTAAACCAGCTGCAGATTAGAATGTAAACTTATGGATAGGTTGAAATTACTTAGAAAAGATATCATGATTGCTCCACCCATGTAATAAACCAAAACATCAAAATATATGCAAAATCATCATGGTTCTACCTTAGGCCATACTCAAAATATATGTTATGCAAAAATTCAATAATAGCAAATCAGTTAAGATTTTTTTCTCATGTGTCATAGCATCAGCTGGGAAGTGAACTAACAAACCCAAGACAACTGCTTGTAAAGCAGCTGTTGCTGACCTCTCAACCACCAATGCAAATCAGTTAAGTTTATAGCATCAAAATACTATAATTTCCAAAATTAAAACAAAAGTTATTTGTATCATCATGCCTATTAAAATCTCCTAATAGGATTTGGTGTTTTAATGGCAACATTGTAATATTGCTATTGAACAAGATATAAATTGTTTTTCTGTGAATACTCTTATTTATAGTTGGTGATATAAGAGTAAAACAGACAGTTGATCTTATTTGAACCATAAATTTTTATACTATGCACAGTGGTATAGCATCTGCAAGAATTGGGAGGTATGACACTCAGCTGGAACCTCTTATGAACACTCATGCAATGAAGCCATTACATTATTCCTTTATAAAAAAAATCATAAGTGAAATGGACGCATAATCAAATGATACTGTTTACTAAAAAAATTAGATATAAATCTGTTAATAAGTGACTGAAATTTCTTTTTCCTGGCAACCCTTATAAAAAGAACAACTGTTATTAAAAATCTCACAGAAACCGAACATCTGTGGTATAACTACAGTATTCTAAAAATGTATTAATAATTATATCCTTAACAACAAACCTGCTCTTTCCCATTAAATATATATTAAATAATACAATTTGCATATGGAAAATGATTAATGTTTTTTTTTTTAATTTTTTAAATTAAATGTTCTTCTAGAGTCTTTATGTATATAACGAAGGTGACAATTTTATGTACTATGTTCGATCATGGTTGAAATTGGAAAAGTTCAGATATGTGAATCTTTCAATATTTTTTTGTCATTGTAAAAATGTTTTTGAATGCATTGATAATAAATCCTTTATTATTGCATTCTTCCAAGCTTTGATTTCTTTGGCAATAAATAATCTGATTTGAGAAATAGAATGTAGAAATATTTGTTTACCATACAAAGTTTTGCAAAAAATAATAAATGATGATTTTATCATCATTTTCAACCATTATTGATCAACTGCAGGATGAAGATCTCTCCAAGTTAGTTCCATCTCCAATTTCTAACTTCTCTTCTCCATATCACCTAAACACATTTTATTATTGCATCCATCCATCTGACATGTAATCTCTTTCTACATACCATCTTTTGGAATCCAGTTTATGATTTTAACTGCCCATTTATTATCATCTTTTCTAATTATTTTATATAATGGGTTAAAATGGGGGAAATTTAAATTCTACATAAATGTTTGGTGTCATTTTTGTTAATTTTATTCAACATTAATATAACACTGTTGAAATTTCAAAAACACCTTATCAATATTATATGGCAAGAAGTTTAGGAGAAATATTTTTTTATAAGCTCCACTGAAAAGGTGTGAGCATTGAAAGCAATAGTGGGGCATGGCCATATTGTTTATGTGAATAGTCATGAAAATATATTTAGAAAAACTGTTGAATACATAAACATTTGTATAACTAAAACATTATTAATCTGAAATCTTCAAGTTGTTTTTGAATTGATGAATCTTCAGAATTCAGGAGTAGTTTTTTACTTCCTTATTGAAAATCTATACTTTGTTTAACATTAAAAATAACATAAAATAAACAGGCAGTTGATTGCAATGATTCTTATTAATGTATATATAATTAGAAAAGGATTTTTAAAAAAATTAAATGTATTTACAAATTAAGTGTCACGTTGGAAATAAATAGCCCCTAATTTAAGGTGCAATAGGAATTTAAGCCTGAAAAATTGGAGAAAAATCCCCCCAATTTGAATATGCACATATAGGAAACTAATATAAATATAATAAACTCATATAATTTATTGAAAACTTTCATTATATATATATGTTACATTCACTTTCTACATCTTCACTTTCAGAAATTGAATTTCAGGCCATTTAAATTACAGCCAAACATTTAATTTCTTTGTCAATTTGCTTTCATTTAATGTATATTTTTCTATTAAAATCTGAATTATTATTCTTAAATAATTAATATTTTTACAAATATTTTCTGAAAAAAATATGTAAAAAAGATTTTAAAACATATGTTTTTATTTTGAAAATGAAAGCAAAACTATCAGACTTTCCAAATTTTGACAGACACTCTACTCTCTTGTGTAGAGAACAAGAGACAACCAATCAGCATCTTGAAAGGCAAGCTCTTATCTCATTATTATATTGATTTGTTAGTTGTAAAACAATCTAAAGATTATTTGGTAGAGTTTTCTTTATAAAATAATGGTAAAATCAATAAAATAACATTAAAAGTAGACGTGTGAAAGAGAGTTAAAGAATTTTATGAAATTAATCCAAAAAATATTAATGAAAAAGATTTGACAAGCTACTCTACACAGTTAATAATTGTAATACTGTATACATATACAGCAGAGAGCAAAGACTTACAGAAATAAGATGTTGAGAAGTAGTAATTAATTTTTATTTTAAATTTAAGACTTATCCTTTGTTTACAGTGAATTCAAGACTCATCTTTTTTTATGAATCCAAAATTTAGAAAAAAGGTGTTTTTATTCAAAGTAATACCATATTTATTTAAAATGTTAAAAATTATCTTTGAAATTTTGTTTGAAAATTAGAAGATTCTGAATAATATATACTCAGATTAATGGTATTTTTAGCCATAATTATCAAGATATAAATATAGCTTATTATTATATTCTTAAGAATATTTTCCAAAATGTAACAGCAATAATTAAATCAGTTAAAAATATTAAAAAGATTAACATTACAAAAGTATATAATGGGGTGACTCCATATCTCAAAAAGATTTTGTAGCAGTTTTTAAAAAAATATTTGTAGATTAAAATGGGATAAAGGAATAAAAGTAATTGGAGATTATATAAATCGTCTAGATTGGCAAGTAATGTGATTATTTTTGCAAATAGTACTTCAGAGTTTCAAAAAATGTTGCAATAATTATGAAAAGAAAATAAGAATCTAGGACTAAGGATAAATGTTAAAAAGACTAAAGTAATGTTGAAAGGAATTTCTCAAAATAGACATTGATAATGATAAATTACAAAAAATTAACAACTACAAATACCTTGTTAAAATTATTAATACAGATGGGAACATAACATTGAAATTAATTATAAATAAAACTTGGAGTGCTTTTGGTAGAAGTAACATTACTAAAAGAAATATAAATATGCATTAAAATGGAAAGCTTTTAAAAAATGTGTTTAAACAGTTTTTATTTATGGATAGAGCAATATTAGACATTCTACATCATGCAACAAAGTATGGAGAGAGATATATTAGACTAGAAAGAAGGAAACAAAAACGAAATATAAGGGTGAATGAACAAACAAGTGTTATTGGCATCATTAAAAAATAAGACTGAAATAGATCTATGCTCTACATTTTACTAGATTAGATGAATAGTTGAAATCTTAAACCAGAGTTGAAGTAAATGAAAGGATTTAGAAAAAGACCACACATGAGATGAGTAGATGAAAAAGAAAGTATGCTGCTGTGGCAGAATAGCTCAGTTGATTAGAGCATTACCTTAAAATTCAATATTCAATAAAGTTCCAGGTTTGATTCCTATACTAGTACTCTTGTTACTGGTCAGTCCAATAACATCTGAAGAAATGAGAATAAGAATACCACTCAAAACATTGTGTTAACCACTAACTTATATGATATTACTAATAGTTGAATGTATTTAAAAAGTTTAAATAAAGTTTACAGTTTTTCTAAAGACATTCAATTCTTCCCAATAAATAAATAATATTAGAAGTGCATTATCACAAACCTTCAGATAAACAATAGTGTCTAAAGTTTGGAGAAACTAGATTAAACATTGAGAGATCTTAATCCTGCAGTGAATTAACAATACTTGAAAATAATAATGATGGCTCTGATAAAATTCAATGTTTTACAAAGGCAATTTTAAAAATCCCATCAGTTATTATCACTAACAAAGTAGGAAGTATAAACTCCTATAGGTTATCTGGAGAAGTTGATATAAGATATGCCTTTAATATTTTTTACACAAACATTTTACCAAAATGTGAGAATCAGATCTTCAGATTTATGACATTTCATTTTCAAAGTAATATTCCATCTAGTATACTTAATACAAGCTAGAAAGTTGACTGGTTTTGGAATTCATATCTCTCAGTATTACGACTAACTTTCATCATTATTTTAAGCCATTATTGATCTATAAACAAAGAGCTTTTCCAACTGCTCAACAAGCCCTGAGATAATTGCTTAGCAGAAGAAAGCATCCAAAATATCTCTGTCTGAACCCTCCCCCATCCCCTAACCAATGGTTTCATGCTTTTGGCACTCCTCAGAGAAGTGCTAGGGAAGCCTCAGACACTAGATTCAAAAAAACCAACCCAAAGCCAACACTTATTCAAGAGTTGACCATTGAGTAGAAAATCTGAAGCTTTCAGACACCCAAACATCTTCAAACCCAGCTATCCAACTCAAGTGGCTATCAAAAGCTTCAGACTTTCTATCAATGGTCAACTCTTGACTAAGTACTGGCTTTGGGTTGATGTTTTTGGATCTAGTGTTTGAGAAGTGTCAAAAGCATGAAACCATTGGTCAGGGGAAGGGTGTTGGTTTTCAGATAGAGATGTTTTGGATGCTTTCTCTTGCTAAACATTTATCTCAGGGCTTGTTGAGCTGTTGGCAAAGCTCTTTGTTTATTTCCTACAAGTTTAAAAAAGAAGTGGAGTCATGTGATTTATGACTCTATTTTTTATTTTTTTAATTGATTCTTGATCCATGTTTGGATAAATTTCTCCAAATTTAATTCAGCTTGTCTAATTCTTAGCTTATCATTTACACATGACATCAACAAACTTTTATATTTCATTCACCTTACGCTTCCTTGATGCCGGTTTAAGATTCAAGAGTTCATTTATTATTACCTTTTATAATTCAACTATACTAATTTTCTTCTTTTTTAAATAAATCTAATATTTAATAATTAATGAATATACTCACAGAAGTAATACTTTTTTAATATTTAATTTTATTATTCCCTAGCATGCTTTTAATATAATATAATATAATGGAAAATTATATAATATATATTTATACAATTTTTTATTTTTTTTAATGCTTAAATATATTGTATGGTTTTAATAGGTTGTAGTTAATTTTATATCAAAGAGATAGATGTCGCTATGTGTTCAATGTAAATCGTAATTGTAAATTAATTGAAGCACATTGAAAAGGGCAAAAATTATTTGCTGAAGAGACTTTTTATATATCTGATTATTATATATATTATTGCTGTTATATAAAGAAATTTATATTATATGGTATGATTTATTTAAATCAATACATCGTATTCATGGCTTCAAATGGTATACTTACAAGTTTTTTTATCTCAGTGTTTTAATTAATATCTAATAAGTTATTCAAAGTATTCAAATTTAAATTCACATTTAGATTTATCCAAATCGCACATTTCTTTGACATGGGTATGCTTGTTATTTTTTTCTATTAATAGAAAAATGGTCACCAACTACTGTACATGCTTCTTGAATTTTTCGTTCCGTATTCATGCTAACAAAGACAGAAATAAACTAATAGTACGAATTCATTACTCTCTCAAAAGAAATCCTATCATAATCCCTGGAATACTTCAATATTGAATGACGAAGAGGAATGACTTCAAATACAAGCAATAGTAGCTCACTCTAAATATATTCACATCAATAATCGGGTAACAAATAAATCTCTCAAGCATAATTACCAAGAAGCCATACATAGAAATCAAAAAGTGGAAACTTGACGGGCAACTCAAATTTTGCAGAAAAAGCCGCACTGTAATGAAAGCTTAACAAACTCAAAATGATGTAGTCTCAGAATCCGTTGCCAAAACCATAAACTGCTAACATGATAAATGAATCAAAGATATGTAACCAAATATATGTGACCAATTGTATCTAACAATATATATGTACCTAGAATAGAATTTTCCTTAATTAAAAAAAGACAGAAATAGAGAGAGAAGACGGAAAACGGAAAATTAAAGAAGCATGTAACAGTGATCATTTGCCCCAATAACAGAAAAGAAGCAAATACACCTATATCAAAGAAATGGCGATTTGAATAAATCTAGATGTAAATTTGAATACATTGAATAGCTTATTAGATAGTAAAGAACTTGTAATTATACCATTTGAAGCCATGAATATGATATATTAATTATATTGAAAGTATGCTAGCCAGTAATAAAAATGAAATATTAAATAAAAAGCTTTTCTGTGAGTATATTCATTAATTACCAGAAACTATCTTTTATAGAAATGTGTTTAACCTAACTCGTATTCCAGTTTTTTAATTCTTTAAAGTGATACTTTTAATTCTCTCACTCTGTTTTACTGTAGATCTCTTGTTGTTATTTTCAACATATATCTCTCCAGAGTTAACTCTTCTGATAAGTGTCCAAGTCTCAAATCCATAATTAAGAATTGATAAAACACATTTATTAATTAAATAACTTCTTTTTTCAAACAAATAGACATATATCATATTAAGTTATTTCTACTAAAATCATTATTTTCAAGTTAAATTCTATGATTAATTTTGTCTATTATGTTCCCATTAACCTAAGAATTTGAAGTAATTAATTTTTAAAAAATGATTATCAATCTTTACTTCTGAAGAAACCCATGCTTCTTTAGAATTTCAATTAATAATGAAATATGTTCTACAATAATCTACATTCTCAATTTAAAAAAAAACAAAAACAAGCTAATCTCATTTAAGATCTGCAAATAATATTTTGATGCGTATAGGGTGCTTATATATTTATTATTTTCTTCTAATCTCATTTAATTATTTTCTAAGCTAAAGTTAATATATGCATTTCTTCTTCAATACAGGCATTTTTATACCTGCACTCCAATATGCAATATATGGGGGGTTTGAATCAGACTTTCACACGACCCTCAACTATCCATGCTATCTCATACTGCTGACACATTTGATCACGCACATATCGAAAAGAAAAATAATCACCAATATATATATTTCGTGCAAAACCAGCACTCGTCAGTTGGTCCAGATTATCACCTCCACACATATATACAATCAATGCTCTGCTTATATTAAGATATCCAACTTTAATACTTTAATGGACAGGCTTCAATTCACTCCACCCCACAACTCTTCAGCCGTCGATTTCATTGAAAATCTGATGGTGGAACGCTCAAAGCCCACATTGGTGCCAAGCTAAAGTTAAATAGAATAAATGTTAAATGAAAATATATCAAGTTATATTACTACATTTTTTTTTTTATATGTCGAAGATTTTTTTTTTAACAGATATATATATATATATTAAGATAAAGAAGATTCTTCAATAAAATAATTAAAATGATTGTTTTGTCATGTCTTTAAAAATAAAATTTATCTCAGGTGAACGAATCCTTACCTTGTCAGCTTTCTTACCTGGTAAGACAAGATTAAAAACATCGAAGCATTAAGAAAATGAAATGAAAAGTGAATGAATAATAATTAAAATATCAATTTCTTCAAAGCAGAGGAGTCTTAGAATATAAATCGCTTAAGACAATGGTGCCAAACGAGAAAAATAATATAATAGTACTAAATCATTTTTTTAAAGCGTAGAATAAATTATTCAACAACATGATTGAAAACTGGCAGTGTATATGTTTAATTAAAAATAAATAGATTCATCTTTAATTGAAGTTTAATGTTTATATCTGAGCTAGAGACAATCTCTAGTTTAGTAAATGAAACGTGATAATCATTACTACATTTAATTGGTGTGGTTAATGTTAAAGTTTTGGATAGACTAAGTTTGACAATTGTAATAATTTATTTATTATATTAATAGAATTTTGAAAACATTAGTGCTACCTTTAGTTAAAGTAGATAAAATTGTATAACAATTGTGCATTAGCAAATTTTTAAAAAGAGATTTAAATATTTTGAGATGAAATACCTCAAGATAATAACCTGTTATTCCTTGATCAAGATGGCCTACAGAGGTCAAATCATATTTTTATCACGTTATTAAAGATGTCATGTCATCAACAGTTTAATGCAGTGATAAAATGGCAAACTATTGTTATTTCTGTTGCTTAAACTTCTTATGAACATCCTCCATAAATCATTTGATTGTTTATGGTTATCTATCATCCTTGATTTATCACCAACAACCTCTCTGATTTGATAACCATTTGTATGATTTAATTGGAAATGCTCCAGGCATAAGACTTTGCTATATGGTGTGAGTTATGTCAGTTTTAAAGTTACTTTTACTGTTTTTTCTCTATATTCATTATAGATAAAGTGATAGATTTTCCTAAACATACAGTCTCTGCCAAAATATAATTCCTGCTCCAGATTCAGTTCAAAAAAATGTTTCATTGTGAATTGTATTGTACCATGCTGAGATTATGCAGGTTGTTATGTAAGATATACAAATCTACTAAACTAGTCTCCATCAATGCTTTCTTAGTCCTAAACAATTTTACTAACAAAACGAGAATAAAAGACTGGTGTCCGACTTGAAATATGTAAATGCATACAGAAAAAAATATGATTGCAAATGCACTCAACCTCACTGTCATAGCTAATGCAGAAATTTTGCGAAATAATTTCATGTAAATATTTTAATTTGCATAACATCATGAATAAATAAAAGTAATTTAATTTTATTATATATATATATATATATATATAACACTTAACAGAAGAGCAATGCAGAGACTTTAAAACACTCAAAGAAGTATATAGAGGTGCATGATAGAATTAACAAGAACAGACTGAAACTGAAATATGTACGTAAGAGAACAAGAAGATATTACTGTTATCATTGAAGGAATTAAAAAACAGAAGTGGAGTTGGGCTGGACATATTGCTAGAAGAGTTGATAATAGATGTACAGTTAAATTTTTAAACTAGATTTGGAGAGATTTAAAAAACCTAGAAAGAGACAACATGTGAGATGGATGAATAAAACAAAAAATTACTGGGGTTATGAGGAGAAGAGAGGCTAGAGATTAGAGGGACCTTCATTCTCCAATGAAATGATAATGGTTGAAAATGATAATGATTTAAAATAAATCATTTTAGCTAGTTTATTTATAATGTTTTTATATGTCCTACATGTTTTGGTGCAGTTGTAAAGTGGCAGATTGTGGCACAGCTTTGTTACTACTGGGGTTGATTGTTCTTACAAACTCCAGAGCAATAAACTATTTGATTATTCTTTCATATCACACACACACACACACACATATATATATATATATATGATAATCAAAACAAGTTATAAATTTCATAACTTGCTTTAAGCTTGCATTTTATGATCACTAGATGGAGCTATACCAATAGCTCCTAACAAGCTTTGTTTACATAAATGCTGAAAGAGATAGAACTCACCCACCTCCAGATCAGCTGGTTTCGAGCTTATCAGCTCATGTCAGTGAAGAGTTGGGAGACTATATATATATAATGAAGTATGGTTTATAAGAATAAAAGAAATTTTTTACCAATATTTTGGTAAGATAATACTTATCTTCAACTTTCAATAAATTAATATGTATCAACTGGATGAAAAAATGTATAAAGTAATAAGGATATAATATATAGAATTGTTTCACATATCTGTTACATCATGTGATTGGTGAATAGTCTGATTTACATTTACAAGTATTTTTTATATTTATTTGTGTTAAGAAAATTTTTCAAATAAATGGTAATTTTCTTATTTCATCACATTTATTAATGCAGTTTTTGTTTTTAAAATTTCCATAGCATCTCTAAATATTCTTTGATCATGGTTATTATAAGTGGATATGATTGTGTATTGGAAAGTGTATGTGATGTTTTGTATCTAAAATATGGAGAGAAATTGTTGAAGATGTAAAAATTTCTTTTACTGCATTAATGTGTTCATCTCTTCCAGAATTTGTACATCAATTGCTTCTCCCTATGTATATATTTTGGTACATGGCACATGGGATTTCATAGATTCCTTAGGTTTCTAGGGAGATTATATCCCTAGGTTTGATTAGAATATTATTAATCTTTTGTTCAGTAGAAAATGTTATCTTTATGTTGCAGCATTTTAGTAGCTTTTCAATTTTATCTATGATTCTTTTTATATAAGGAATGCATATTCTATTAGAATTATTCATTTCTTTTCCTTTTTGTTTTTTGTTTTGTGTGGCTTTTGCTTTGCACATTAATATATATATATATATATATATAAGTAATAATTATATATATATATATATATAAGTAATAATTAAAAACCCAGTCAACATTTAGACAATCCCAATATCAATAACAATTAACAATTTCAAACTGTTGTCAAGGCAACCTCCTTTTAACAATGTTCCACCTTTATTGTTTAAAGGAGATTGCCATGACAACAGTTTGAAATTGTTGATTGTTATTGATATTGGGATTGTCCAAGTCTTGACTGGATTCCACTTTTATTTTTAAAAGGTCACCTTGACACCAGTTTGAAATTGATCATTGTTATTGATATTGGGATTGACTAGAGTTGACTGCGTTTTTGATGAGTACTTACAAACTCATTTAGCCTTGAGCATTGTTACATATATATATATTTACATATATATATGTGTAATAATGCTCAAGATTAAATGGGTTTATAAGTATTGTGATTGTCTAAGTATTGACTGTTTTTAGTGATTATATACATATATCCACACACACTAAGGCTCCTATGTGCAGCATTTTTAATTGTTGTATATTTTCAAATGGCAATGCTTTTTTTTTCTCAGCATAAAAAAATAATTATTTAATATTTATGAGGAAAAAATGTTTCAAATGTAATATAAAATTATAAAAATTTAACAATGTGAAATTGCTAAAAAAAATTATGATAAATAATATTATTAACAAACCACCGCTACTTCATTGGTTTTTTTTTTTAATATTCTTATCTAGGAGTTCCTGTGTTATATTTTTAATTGTTATAGTTTGTTTTATCTCAGTTTTAAAAATTTTAATTGTTTAATATTTATGGGAAGGAAAAAATAGAATTAATAATTTGAACCACCTGCATAAAAGCATTTTTATGATTTTAAATCAAATACTGCTAGAGCATCAACAGAAAGTGAATGACCTTATTATCTATTTAAGTATAGCAAATACTCCGAGTTTTGTTTATTAATTAAATGAAGTTTTAATTTATAGATAATACAGAAATGTTATTTTATTTCAAATTATTTACCTAGCAGTGCACAATCTGCAAGTCATGAGCCCTCAAGGGCTCATAGAAAAATTGTTGGAGATTGTGAAAATTTTGAAAAGTTCTTATGTTAGATAATAAAGGTTTAATTGACAAAACAAAAACCGAAATATTATTAAAAAGTGCATGAAAATTGTTGAAGTCATTATTTTTGCCTGACCATTTTTGTGTTTAAATACTTCCTTTTTTATATTCCAATCCCCTTTGTATAAACAGCACATCATAATAGCACTTGGCTTGTATTGCTCACATTTCTTTTATTGACTCTTGAAGTTTTGTTCTTTGTGCTATTCTCCTAACGTTGATATGTGGTACTACATTCTTGAATGTACACATTTTCTAAAACAGGCTAAAAAAGTTGTGATTGCTACTGATCAATAGAGCTCCTAAGAATCAAGTATTATTATACATTTTTTGTTAAAATGCATTTTTTTTCAAACATCTTACATCAAATTATATGTCATCATCATCATCATCAATCATTATCAATCCACTGCAAGATGAAAGTCTCTCCAATATCAATCCATCTTCTCCAATCTTTAGTTTCTTTACTCCACATCACCCCTGCACACTTTCTTATTTCATCCATACATCTCACATGTGGTCTCTTTCTAGGTCTTTTACAATCTTTTGGAATCCAGTTTAAGATTTCAATTGTCCATCTATTATCATCTCTTCTAGCAATATCTCCATCCCAACTCCACTTCAATCTTTAACTTTTTCAATGAGGTCAGTAACACATGTCTGTTCTCTTACCCATACACTGTGTTTTCAATCTCCTTTTGTTACTCACAACATGCATCTCTCCATACTTCTTTGAGTGGTCTGAAGTCTCTGTATTGCTCTTCTATTAAGTGTCCAAGTCTCAGATCCATAAGTAAGAACTGGTAAAACATTATTTGTTAAAAACCTTCTTTTCAAACACATAGACATATTTCCTTTTAATGTCAAGTTATTTCTACCAAAAGCACTCCAACCAAGTTTAATTCTATGATTAATTTCATTCATTATGTTTCCATCTGTATTAATAATCTGACCAAGGTATTTGTAACTGTTAACTTCTTCTAACTCATCATAATCAATCTTTATTTTCATATTTTGAGCAAATCGATTTAACATTACTTTAGTCTTTTTAACATTTATCTTTAATCCTACTTTCATCTAATAACTCCTGAAACATTTTCTGCAGATCTGAAGCATTATTTGCAAAAACAACTATATCATCTGCAAAATCTAAATGACTTAAATAATCTCCATTTACTTTCACTCCTTTAGTTTCCCATTTTAATCCACAAAATACTTTTTGTAGCACTGCTGTAAAAAGTTTTGGAGATATGGTGTCACCTTGTCTTACAGTATTCTTTTCAATGTTGACTTTTCCAGTATCATTATGTAATCTAATTGTTGCTGTTGCATTTTTATAAATATTCTTTAATATATATATATATATATGGTAAAATGACCTTTATTATTATTAATCTTATATGCCTCTAATGGGATAGTAATAACATATAATAGTTTCACATAAAATTTCCGTCCGAGTATGGCGGTGGCAAGTGTAAAATGGTTGCACACCACTGATCTATATCTCGCAAATTAGAAGGTGATAACAACTCATAAAAGTTAAAGTATGCTAATTTTTGTATTTCTTTCACTTTATATATTTTCATATTTATTTCAGCGCCTATGTTTTGAGAGTTGATGTGTCAGCACACATGTCTAGAGGGTGAGATTGTTTAAACATTAATAAAACAGAATATAGATATTTCATGTAAGTTATTTTAGCAAATTTGTTTATGACATTTTCATATTAATAAAATTTTTGAAAATTTGTTAGAGGGCTTATTTTTTATATACCATCATGTTTTCCATTAATATTATTATTATTTTGTGATAAAATAAAATATTAGTTGCTTTTTCTCTTATAGTTGGAAGAGTTATTTTGTATTAAGGCTTTATTTAAGTTTAAAAAATAAACCAAAAAAACTTTTAATGGAATTTCTTTTAAGATTTTTTTTTTAAGTTCATATTAAATTTCTGTATAAAATAGTCCTGCGAGATAATATAAACTAAATAAAAAAATTGGAATCAGAAATTTGCTTTTATCAAAACGAATAAAATTGCAAACAGTAGGAAGAGAAATATTTATTAAAAATGTTTCTATTGTTACATATCTTTAAATTGTTTTTTCCCATTTCCAATGTTATCTATATATAAAATGTTACTAAACATTCACCGTGAACTAAATAGCTTTTTTTTTCTTATTTATAATTTAAAAAGAAATTTACAAAATGAACAAATAAAGTTTATTGTATAAAATTCTGTGTAAAAAATGATTTAAAAAACGTGAAGTTTTTTCTTTCCAAAGCTAGATCAAATTTTAGTATTTTACAGCTATTAGTATATTAATTACCTCTCCCCTCCCCCTTCATTCCGCTTCAGAAAGTAAGTCAACATTCATTTAAAATTTAGATTTGTAATCTCATTTTTACATATACATTATACTTAAATATCGATATATAAAATGTTCAAGCACCATAAAAACAGAGCTGTGTGCGATCCATGGACCTTCAGTTCCAGAGGTTGCCGATCTATCATTGCACCAAAGCATGATGGGAACTCAGAAAAGAGTAATTGAATGGCTTATTATTCAGGAGTTCATAATAAGTTCAAGATTCAGAAGTGACATTGTTGGGCTGCGATCCATGGACCTTGAGTTCCAGAGGCTACCAATCTGTCACTGCACCAGAGCATGCTGGGAACTCAGAAAGAAATAATAGAGTTGGCAGTGATCTTTAATCCTGGATCTCCATATCCACTGTGGCAAAGCATGCTGGAAACTTAGGCAAGAATATAGTGATTGGCTGGTATATTATTCAGTAGTTCAAACATAGTTCAAGCATCAAAAGTGACAAAGTTGGGTGTGATCCACAGACCATGACCTTGAGAGTCTACCATTGCACCAAAATATACTGGAATCTCAGAAAGAATGTAGTAATTTAATGGTTTACCATTCAGAAGTTCAAGCATCAAACATGCCCAAACTGGACTGCAACCCATGGATCTTGAGTTCCAGAGTCTGCCACTCTCCAGAAGACCAAATCATGATGGAAACTCAGAAAGAAATATAGTAATTGAATGCTTTATCATTTAAAAGAAGGTCAAATATCAGAAGTGATATAACTGGACTGTGATCCATGGATCTTAAGTACAAGAGTCTGTCACTCTATCACTGCACCAAAGCATGATGGGAACTCAAAAATAATGTAGTAATGAAATGGTTTATTATTCAAGAAGTCATAAGAAGTTTGAACATCAGAAGTAGTAAAGATAGGCTGCGATCCTTATAGTTGGAGCTCCAGAGTTTACCTTTTTACCATTCCATTAAGACTTGTAAAGTATTATAAGTAGTAGTAATAACAGTAGTGGTAGTAATCATTATCATCAAATGGTTTATTTCTCAACAGTTTTAACAAGTTGGAGTATCAAAAAAGATAGATTTCATCTGTAGCCCATGGTCATTGAATTCTAGGGTCTACCACTTTAGCACTGCAACCAATCATGCAGGATAACAAATATCATTGAATCAAAAATCACGACAATCTTCCACATCATATAATTAACTTTTAAGTAAATGTACTTTCCTGCTTGCAGGTATGCCAAAGATTAAATATGTATAATTATGCCAAGATAACAGTCACTGTCACTAATAGTTTGTTTATTTCAAAAGATATTTTTTTACAAATAAACACTCTCATTAATGCTATGGTTATAATTTGATCAATAAAGTGAATGTTTTCTTTTTATATAATGATCAATCATTGAAAATACATGGTTGTTAATCTTTAAAGATTGAATTCTGCAATAGAGAGGTTGATAGTACATTGGCTCAGAGGGTATCATTTTTTAGTAATTTGATCACAAAAATGAGAACTAAAATATGTTTGAGTAGTATTAGTTTTTTTTTTTTTAAAAGTCTAGATGTCAGCATTTTTAATGACTAAATCAATTTAGGAAGAGCAAGACTTGCATCTTTACTAAAGGAGTTGAAAGTATTTAGGTGTATGACCCACTTTGATTTTCTCAACATCTGACTTTCATTTTTGGATAATTGAAAAATGTCCAATATAGATATATTTTTTTGTTTTTTCCAAAAACCTAATTACTAATTGACAATCCATAGGCTAAACAAATATTCTTTATTAACCTATGCAATAACTCTGTTTTAGGTGTAATGAAGCAAAAGTTATACTCTTTTATATCAAACCCAAGTTGGTTTAAGGATTTAAAACTGGAAAGCATTTTTTATTGATGTGAAACTACAGAATACTAACATCTTTTTTGATATCTCACCAATAATAATTATTTTTTACAGAGAGTTATATATGTTGAATTATATATATATATTCAATTTTTCATACATTTTTTGTACGGATTGCAATGTGATTTCATTCACCTTTATAACCTAAAGGTGAGTGAACTTAATCATAGCTCTATATGACATATAAAGTTTTTTAGATTATAAATTAAAAATAAACAGGATGCGAAATAATTACACTTTTTGATTTCTTCTTAAGATATAATGAAATTCATAGATGTTTGTGTTGACCAAAGACAGAAGTAAGGAATAACAAAATAAAAATATTTACTCCTACTAGTGACCAGTAGCAGTCTCTAAAGTTCAAATTTTATGATTTGTGAATCTGCTCTATCATCTATCTCTTACAGTGCTCAAACTTTGTATGAATTCTCTAGCAATATACATTTTCCTACTTTGATTACTACAAGTTGTCTTTTGATAGTTCCTATGACAGTTTGTTGACATTTTTATTTTATTAAATTCCAAAGTTTTAATAAGAACAAAATACTGTTAAATTAAGTTGGTCACTTTAATTTGATCTCAAACAGAATGGATAGGAACATTTCAAAGTATATTTTATGCCGATTGATCTTTACTGATATCTCATAATTTCTGAACCGATTTTTAAGAGTATAAAATATATTGCAAAGATTATTAAGTTTTGCTATGTTTTTTTTTAGGTAAAAAGGGGCATGAATATAAACAGTCTTCTAATTGTAAATACGTAGATACGAAACATTTTATTAGAATCTGAATCCATATTTATTATTAAAATAAAAAAAACTTATTAATCCTGAAATAAGTTGTATTAAAATGCTATAAATTAATAATAAAAAAAAATAGAAAGCTAATTAAATGAAGTATGCACCTCTAGAAAATAAGGTGTTAACTCTTTTAATTACATTTTATAAAAGTGACAAAATTCTGCAAGGAAATTTAGGTTGTATCTACATCCTTTTGCAAATAAACTCTGCAGAATACAACGCCTGATAGACCTGACAAAAAATCTATTGAAGATAATTAATCTTTTTAACAGCAAGGTAGGCACGTGAATTAATAAATTTGAGCTGAAGAGAGTTTCAGAAATGTTTTTTCAATGACATACATATACGATGCTATATGATAATTCGTAAAATTTTAATTTCTAATTTGTATAAATAAAACCAACTTTTATTTTTACATAAAAAGGGATAAAATCTTGCATTATAATTCAAAAGAAAACATGTAACATTCAAGGCTTTGATTTAAAATAAGCAAATAAAATATTTTTTTTAAAAATATTAAATAAAAAGAATGCAGTATATATTTATAAGTTAGGTCGTCAAAAAAAATAAAAATAATAATAGTTAAACGACGTTTTTACATTTTACATTTCTGTTGCGTATATTATGATATATTCTTTATAAATAATTACGTTTATAGAAAGTTATATGTAGAGAGGAGAGAGAAGAAAAAGCAAAAATACTCATCAATATTTTTGGTCAGTTATATAAGTGTGGACTGTAGAAAGGAGTTTGCTGTTAAGTGAAAGGAGGTATTTTGATTCCTCTTTGTGGAATCCAACGGGAAAAATTAAAATGACCACTCCACGGTATTGTTGTTGCAGCTAGACTATATGATTATTCATATATTATAGAAACATGGTTGGGCTACTTGTCAACATGTATTAGTCAGTGTGGAGAGTTTATTGGCTTTTTGCTTCTCAGTTTAAGATCAGAAAATACCATAGACTTTCTTCTTAGTTTCCTGATAACTCTTACTAAATATCAGTAGAGTTTTTCTGAAGGCAGAATGAATGTCTCTCTTTATAATTTTTTTATTTTTATAATGGGATTCACACATATGGCAGATAAATCTAAATCATGGTTTTTATTTCCTTGGAGCTGTAAACTTGGTGAAGGCAGTAGTTGGTGACTGAAGGTGAAAATGCTAAGAATGTCCTGATTATTAATCTGGGCTTCCATTTAGTAATGGCCTTTTATTTAAGCACTTACAACTGCATATCACTTTCAAATAAAAAAAGGCTTCAATAATTGGAAAAAGAACTCTCTCATATAATATGGACATTGTAAAGTGAAATGACAATTGATTTAAAAAGTAAACACAATTGCAGAGATTAATGGTGTATTAGACAAGGTATGAAAAGTAGGTATTTAACATCATGGCAGAAAGCAAATACAGGTAGTTCAGGTAATCTCATTGTGCAGAAGGAGAGGATTTTTATATGAATACAAAAGGCTTTTGATCAGACCAAACAACACCTTAAAATTACCTAGGCTAGAACTGATCAGATCAAACAACCTTTTGAAATTGTCATTGGAGACATTAAAGTCAAAATTGATAAACAATGGTTGAAAGTTCTGTGGTAAACACGATTATGGTGATAAAAATAAGAGAAAACATAGTCTTGTGGAGTTTGCAGTAAAAGAAAAACTTTATATTATGAATTCTTTCTTTGAGAAAAATGGAAATAGAAATGGAAGAATGCAAATGAAGGTGCAGCAGAATTGGATTATATTTTAACTAATAGAAAATATATATTTCATGTTTGTGATGTTCTTAATAACTTCAAAAGAAAATGTAATCATTAATTAGGGTTGTGTAAGATACTATGTTAATGTAAAACTAAAGAGTCAAAAATTCTTAAGAAAAACAGTATTAACAATTGATATTCATAATTTTCAGAAACATTCCAGTGAATTAGAACTTGAAAATCATTTTCAAATATTAACACATTTTGAACATGATTCAGATTCAAACAAAATTAATAGAAAAATCACTGGTACATTTTTAAAAACTGCAACAAAGATAGATTGTTAAAAAGCAGCAATCGACCAGTAAAATTTCTACTGAAACAAGATAATTTATGAAAAAAAAAAGAAATATGAAAATATATAAAAATGACACATTAAAAAGAATAGAATATCTAGAATTGTGTAAAATGTTGTGGAAAAGTGTTAATAATGACATAAAAAGTACAACTGTGAATTATCAAAGAAAGCTATAGAAGAGAATAAAAGTCTCAAAAGGGTAAAACAACATCTTAGTATTAGTAGGAAACTTGTTTCTGCATTAGGAAAAAAAGATGGAATGATTATTAAAAAGAGAAATGATATCATGAAATGTGTAGAAGAGTTGTGTCAACAATTCTATAGTCATGAAGAAAAAGTATCTTCTACAACTATATTTCTTTTGAATTGCTCAGGAATTTAAATAAAAAAGTAAGAAATGCAGTTAAATCCATAATGAAGAGAAAGTTCCAGTTAATGGTGGTAATATAATTGATATCCTAAAAGAAGCAGATAAAAGACCAGAAATTTATTTTACAAAGTTATATACCAAATGAGTAAATAATAAACATGTAGAAGATGATTGGGAGAATCTAGTATCAATGATGATATTCAAAATGTCATAAAGAAGATATTGAAAAATTCAGACATTTCAGTCTTTTATTAATTCTATTCAAAATTTTCACCAAAATGATTACAACTTGTCTACAAAGAACTTTGGATTTTTAAGCAACCAAAGAATCAAGCTAGATACAAAAATGAGTTTAGTACAATGGATTATACCCAAGTATTGAGAGAAGTTGTAGAATGGCCCAAGAATATGAATAGTTATTATGTTTTGCGTTTGTAGATTGTGAAAAAACATCTGATTCTATGAACATTTCTTCAGTGATTAAAGCATTGGATCATCAAGATATAGACTCTGGATATTGCCATATTCTAAATAATATTGATATAACTACAATAGTTGTGATTAGATGACATAATGATGCTAGTAAAATTAATATTGAGAAGAGTGTGTGGCAGGAAAACTATATCTCCAAAACTTTTTACAGAAGTTTTACAAGAAGTATTTTGTGTATTAAAATGGAAATTAAATTGGAAGAGTAAATGAAGATTTACAGATAGTGTAATTGCTTTTAAAAATAATTTTCAAAGGCTTCAAGAAATGTTGCCAAAATTATCAGATGAAAATAAGAAAGTAGGCTAAAGGTAAACATTAAAAAGACTGAAGTAATGTTCAAGGTATTTTCTCAAGAAGAAAGAAATAAAATTAATAATGATGAGTTAGAAGAAGTTAACCATAATAAATATTTTGGTCAGATTATTATTACGGATTGAGACATAATAGATAAAATTAATAAGCTTGGGTAGAGTGCTTTTCATAAAAATAACAATATTAAAAGGAAATATGTCTATATATTTGAAAAGGACAATTTTTAATAAAATATTTTACTAGAACTTACTTATGGATCTTGGACTTGGACACATAACAAAAGAGCAATACAAAGACTTCAGACAACTCAAAATATGGAGAGATGCATGTTAGGAGTGATTAAAAATGAACTACCTGGGT
Organism: Epiperipatus broadwayi; assembly: GCA_028023455.1. Taxonomy (NCBI): domain Eukaryota; kingdom Metazoa; phylum Onychophora; class Udeonychophora; order Euonychophora; family Peripatidae; genus Epiperipatus; species Epiperipatus broadwayi. Next base: position 1,507,829 of record JAQFVV010006364.1, on the reverse strand, counting down.
AAGATAACAAACAGATGCAACTGATAAGATTGAAACAATTAAGAAACTGAAATGGAACTGGGCTAGACATATTACTAAAGAAGATGATCATAGATAGTTGAAATCTTAAACTGGATCCCTAAAAATTGCAGAAAATCTAAAAAAAACTATATATGTGATGGATGAATAAAATAAGTAAGTTTTCTGATATATTGTAAAGAAGTGAGATTAAATATTAAAAAAAATTGGATTGAACATGGAGATATCTTTATCCTGTAGTGGATTGATAATGGTTAAAATGATGATGCTACTGAAACATTTTAATGTTAGTATATAGTTTAAAGAGAGCGAGAGAGAGAGAGAGAGAGAGAGATACAGGAAAAAAGAATGTTATTCGTCATCATCAGTAGTCAATGGAAACAAGGATGATCATTCTAATTCAGGAAGCAAAAGAAAAGATAATAGAAACAAATATAAAAAAGTCTGTGTATTTTTTCATGATTGTTAACTAATTAAGTAAACACAAATACATCTGAATAACATAGTTGGATATTCAGTCTGTTTATTTGATATTTTGTAATGCTATCTTTTAATTTCTTCTTTAGCAAACTATTTTGCCTAATTGTTTAAATGAGATTTGATTTTTTTCCAGAAAAATTAATCTAAAGTTCTTTTTTAATTTTGTTGATGTTTATTATCCACTTAAGGCTATCCTCAATTGCAATCCAATTTGAACCAATTATTACTAACGTGGATTCAAAACAATTAATTGCTGAAATCTGAAATGCATAGGATTGGACTTAACACATTGAATCTCAATTTCTAAATACTGCAAAGTATTCCTAAATAAATTTACCAGTTTATTTTATAATACATGGAGCAGTGTTTATTATCTTTTTTATTTGATATATATTATAACCTGCAAATAGTTGAATTGCCACCAAATACCAAAATTATATAACCTATAAAAAAGAAATGACCAACTACCTGAAAAATAAATAACCTAATCTAAATAAACACTAACACACTGGCTAAATAATATCACATTGTCTAAGTTCAGTGGAATCTCATGTATATGATATATGCTATAATAAAAAGAATTATACGAATAAGAATAATTATGACTAAGCATTTTAAACATATTAATCAACATTTGTAAAATTTTAAGAGGAGGAAAAATCTCAACTCACTCTGACAAAATATAAATGCTCTTAATATTAAAAGCATATACCAAAGAATAGTTAGATTATAGCAGGTTCTTTCTCATAATATATTTTTATACCTCGCTCCAATATAACACATCTCACCACCATTATTTTCAGCATTTCATTACAATGATCTGATTCACAATTCAAAACGCTTAATAAAGATAATAATATTTTTTTAAGTTTTATTTGTGCTACTTTATTTTTAAAAATAATTTCTTTTGGTAGCACAATTTCTTTCTGGTAATTAAATACAATAATAAGATCTTGGAGTTCGTTATTAGATATTTCTAAAATTAAAATTTTTACTCTTTTATTGTATTTATTAGTTATTAAATAATGGTGGCATCCTGGTGAAAATAAGAGGAGACATACTCTTATCCCTAAGATAACTTCTACCTAATTTATAATAATAATAACAATTTTTAAAAAAAAAATTAAAGTAAAATACATAGAAACTCTTATCCTGGGTTAGCATTCATATCAAGCATGTATAAAAGATTTTATGGCCACTCAGGATATTCTATTAACAACTCATACCAACTTTTTCTTAGAAAGTTGAGATAAATAGTTTAAGAATTAAATTTATGATGAATAATGAATAAGCAGATAATAATTTTATGAGAAAAGCAGTCTTCTTTTAATAATCGGAATCAAATTATAGTGATCATTTATGATTAAAAAATGGATAAATATTTTATTCTTTAGATGCATTTGTCACATCTATAGTCTATTATAACAAAGTGATTATTATTTTTACTTTAGGTACATGTTCTCTAAACAACTAAAATCAAATATCATTGTGTCATTTAAATAATGTTAAGATTTTCGAATAATTGATATGTGATTGAGTTGATTTTAAAAGCAAACACAAAACTACTAATACAATAAAACCTATATTTACAGAACAAGAACAATTCAATAACACACTTTTGAAAATCTACAGACATAAAATAGGGTTAAATACAATTCTATACAATCTTACTGCATTGAAAAATAAAATTTCACAAGTTTGCAGTTTATGGTAATAAACAAATAAATTTATGATTTTTAATGTAATTAACTGTTTTAATTTGTCTGACTGATATAAGCTTTCTAACATGAATATCATAATAATAAGCTATGCATTTTTTCTGACTGATAAAAGCTTTAACTAACTTAAGCATTATTACAAGAAGTTAAACATTTTTGCACACCAATCTCACTATAATATTGTCTCAACTGGTACATTTAAATAAAAATCATGTTTTTACAATCTAGCAATGACTAAAGATGATCTATATTACTTATTTTCAGCCTCCAATTACAATTTTAAAAATTAAAAAAAAAAACAATCCAATACATTCTTCAATGTTGGCAATGCACAGCAAAACAGATCTACATACCAAAACCAACTCATCTATACTAAGTGTGGTCAAAAGTGAAACTGAACAAAAGATGACACTGTTCACAAATAAATAACAATATCAATTTCCATAATAGTTATGAAGTTAAGTGGTATACCACACATGGCTATATACAAACTATGAGACTTTAAAAAAAAATATAAATGACAGTGAACTTAATGATGGCATGTACTCAAAAGGGCAACTACATTTTGAGGGAAAATAAATATGCTAGGGTCTTTGTTTTCTAACATATAAAAAAATAAAAATGAACCACCATAAATATTATGAACAATAGGGTCTGTCTCAAACAAAGCATTTATGTGAAGCATGATATATATATATATATTGAAACAGAAACCTCCAATCCCTTTCCGTTTCACCATCAACCTAATGACCTACTCGTCTGAACTAGTTTCGAACCTATCTTAAATGTAGAAATGTCATATGTAAAAATGTTATATATAAGTCGAGCGGGAAAACTTTGCTACAATGGCCGCTTGAATGGCATCATCCATTTACTTACGAAAACATGCTATAATTAGACAGGTTTGATAAAATTATAGCAGAGAAATGCTCATAAATTATTATAAAATGTTTTATAAATTTTCAGTCAATTTTTAATTATATTCGCTATAATATTCGTATGTGGATGGATAAGTTAAACCTTGGAATAGTGGCAAAATGATTTATATATATATATTTAAGTTTAAATAAAGATACTGTAAAACATTTTCTTTAAAATATATTTAACGGCTTTCTGATTTAATGTTTTACATATATAATTGAAACTAAAGTATTTTCTTTAAATTTGCTTTTTTTTAAACAAATAATTTGGTAAAAACAAATATGTTAAAAGTTATTTATTTCAGTAAAATAAAAATCCGTTTATAATTAAAAATGAGAATTTTGTGTAAACAAGAAATCAATTAGTGATGCACCCGGGTAAAAAGTAAAATCTAGTTTACTGATTGATTTTTGTTTGCACAAAAGACTTTATCATTAAATCAGAATACTGTTCTTTCTGCTAGGCCTTAACATTCTATAACACCTAAAAAGGAATTTAATTAATGAAACTGAATCAAATTATATAATTTATATGTTTTAATAATTTTTTAAAGTAAATTAAATATAACACCTCGGAGACGTTATCTGTTGCAGAAATTGGATTATATTATTTTATTTAATTAAAAGTCAATTGGTCCCGAGGCAAACGAAATTCCAAAAAGGTGTTAAGGTTTAGTGGAAATGGATAAATAGGCCTTATTTTAAGCGGGAAGATATACTCCATCTTGCTTTTGAAGAGCTATTACTATCCAAGTCAAAATTGTTTAATTTTACCATGTCTGGCTAAAGTCAGGCAAGAATTGCTGCAATTCCCGTGATGGAATGCCGAGTTCAATCCATCAAATGCTGAAGCAACAACCACACCAAATAAAAGATGTCATAAGCCGCTAAAAGAACTTGCCTTCATTCCAACACCATTTTAAATCGTCTCACAACTGAATAAGAACATGCCATAAGCCGCCAAAGAACTTACCTTCGTTCCAGCTCGAATGTCTCCAGTTCAGCTATAGGAGAACTGTTTTAATATTATTTAAAATCACAGAGCTGTGTGAATTTCAACAACAATCATTATTTCTTCAAAATCAGATTAGCTAACCATATTATTGTAATTTCTTTCTAAATTATTTTCCAAATAATATTGTAAATTCTCTAAAATGAAATACTTTTGCAAACTTCTTTATTAATTCAATATTGTAAACTCTGTCTAAATCGTATTTGAAATCTATAAATGAAATATTTTTGCTAAATTTCTTTGTTAATTAAATGCTATATAATTTAATCACTGCAGTTATATTTTGCTTTTCTTTTGCTTATTTTTAATTGTTGTTAATTATGCCTATGTTTTGAAACAGCGTGCACTTAATTACCAATATGTTTTTTTTTAAAAAAGATATCATTTAAAATCTCCGTATTATTATTTATATAGCATCATTTCGTGCGCTGTTTCGAAACCCAAATTCATATTTTGTCATTTAGTAAATTAATTAATATAAATATAAAATGTGGCTTTTCAACCTTTAATTATTATATTACTAAAGATTAAACTAGCCTGGAGTGCAATCATAAGTATATTTTTTTAGTTAAGTATTCGTAAGTCCCCTATTAAATATACTTTTCCCCCTTTTAAAAGTTGAATAGTTATAGATAACTAAAGAGATTGAATGGGATAAAGTAAAGTTTGTATCTATATATATTCCTGTCAGTAGCATATCATATTTCTCATGCTACAGAAGAGTTGGCTCTTTTGATCAAGCTGATGATCTAGTGTTCATTTAATATGTGATATTTCATTTATAATATCCTTCGGCTTGGCAGATGTGAAACTTATTAATATTTTTCTCGTTGTGCTGTTTTATATATAAGATGGAGCCACGGCGTTGCCAGCACATCTTCTCTTATGGGTAGTGCAGTAGCGAAGTCTGAGCTACGGGCCAGATTAGCACGTAAGTCCCCCACCTCTGAACCAAATAAAGGTTCCCCATTAGCAGCATGATGACCGGTTATTGGGTAAACCATTGTTTGTCACAAAAACCCTAAAACTATTCTTCCATCTGCAGAGCCACTTTATTATACTTTACTTGTGCCTAGCATATTAGTAAAATCGCTATAGCCAACTCTTTCCTCCCTAACATGCAATCTTCGGCATTGAATCGAAGCATTCTTGAAAACCCATTCGATCTTAAGCTATCTGGGATGCTTTATAAGCCCATTGTTAATATATAAATTGATTATAGTCAGATGTATTAAGTTTCACTCCAGACTTGGTTTGATTTTACGTAAAAGAGCCACTCGAACTGATTATAAAAGGACATAACAAATAAGTTAATGTAGTGATTAGTTGTATAGCAGGATATTTGGCTCCATTGAATCATAGCCACAAACCTATTTGCCAACATCAATTATTGTTCAAATAGTCTAGAGAATGTTACTTTATAAATGAAATGCCTGTGTGCATTTTCCAACAACAATTGTCAATAAATATATTTTAATTCATCATATATCAGTTTCTGTCTCATTATTAAATCAATCCAATTCACTAATTGCCCATAAGTATTCATTAGTAAAGCCCCTATTATTTAAATATGTTAGATTTTATCTGTGGAATGTCTAGTATTTACGTTGTTTATATATATGTTTAAGTCCATGAGTCTTATTGTTTTCTCTGATTTGCTAGTGGGCCGGATGAAGAATTAAATCTTGTGTGCTACCATTGTTATGTTATCCATTGGGTGTTAGATCTGGTGCTTGGAGAGTGGGTTCGAATCCAGGCTGGTCCCTGACCTAAATCTCGGGCTTGACGGGGTTTGAAGTACATTTTGTGAGTTCCAGCTTGTGTTAGATGGATAAGCATGTTTTGACTGGCACAATATATATATATATACTTCTCAAAGAAAAATACCATAATAATAGAGTGACACCATTACAATGTATATAGGATACATGTTCTAATAAAATAATTTTATCAAAAAACAGATACAGCTAACATCTCTTGGAAAATATAATGACAAGATAAATGTTAACAATAAGAGAGAGACTAATGCTTCCATCTAACAAATACAATAATTACTAGCTGATGTATAATACCAATAACAAAGTTACTTGTCAAATCTGATTTAATAAAATATGGCCTAAAATAAACAGTAAAATAAAAATATACAACATATTCTAAAAACTTCATTCAAATAGTTAAATTACTCATAAGTGGGGACAATACACTAGTTTTAAAATATATTAAAATAAATGTAATATTAATAAAGTAGTAAATACTCTGTGAATTTCTGGATATTACAATTGACAACTAATACATAAAATATATTAGACAAGAATTCATAATATAACTGAATAAAATACATAATAAATTTCAAAAAAAAAAATTATCATTTAATATACCCAGTTTATCAAAATTTAAATTATTATGGTCCTTCATTGCAGGAGATTTTACCAATTATCAGTATACAGTTTCATAACTGTATAAATTTTCTCCATTTGTTGAAGTTACAGCAAATTAAAATAATAGATGCACAACATTCAGAATTATTTTTATATAAAAGATTTCCTTAAAACATAAGCACACAAACATATTAATGACCATTCAGTTTCACAAAATATTTTTTTTTAAAACATGTAAGGTGCTGACCAATTATGTTACATCATTCAATTATCTTATATTCACTTATTCTAGAAAATATTCTATACTGAAGTCGTGTAGGAAAATTCTTAGAAAAAAGAGTAGGCTTTAGTAGAAAGAGAGATCAGGGTTTAAATCCACATTACAGCACTAATAATAGTAATAATGAAGTATACAATATAACAGGCTTCCTTGAATGTTAATTGTATTTTACTCAAATTATAATTCATTAAAAGTATTTCAAATTCTTATAATGCAAATATAACTTTTTCATTATTTTGTCCATAGATATTAAAATAATTATAATAATGGAATTTTAAGTAATAAATCAATGAGAAAAGTATGATATTTTAAACATAAGTATGGATATAATGCTTTTCCAATGAAAAAGTAAATTAAGAAAACTTTATTTTACTTCTTTGAAATATATTTGCTCTTATTGAGCTTTCTTAAGCATAGGTTGAAATATATACAAGTGATTGGCTTTTACTTGAGCAGCAATGATAATAAATAATTCACTATATAAGTAATTAAAATGTTATTTTAAAATTAATGCAAATACTTGTATTTAGGTTTAAAATAGTTCAGTCATTAAAAGAAAAATGACTTAATCCCAGAGAATGTGGTTGTTTAACTATAATAAATTGAAATGATATATTTCAAAAATATTATTAAAGACAAAACATTTTAAAGACTTTGAATAAATCTTGTACTCTTTTAACATTTTTTTAAATATTAAAGTAAAGCATTTAAAATACTAAAGAATGGTCATAAATCTTGAAAAACTTAAGTCTTTAACAATTTTATTCTTAAGATATATGAAATATTAAATGTCAAATAAAGTTTATTGTAAGCATAAAATTGAAAATCACAAAATGTTCTTACACAAGTGATGCAAGCTATATGTAATTCTCACAATGTGTTAATATCAAATAAATACAATTCTACAATTTTTAGAAAAATAATTATTTAAAATTCTATTCTATTTTCCTTTTAAAACTGTTGACTTTGGAATTCCCAGTAGATTTTAGCGTCAAGTTTTAGCACCTGAATTAGAATATGTTTAAGGTCACATTACTGTGCAAAAATAAAATTGTTTAAAGATAATTAAACATTAATTCTGCAATTAATTTGAAAAAAATAATCAGAGTTTTTTTCTATGTGTGTTTTTTCCCATATGTCTGCTTTCCCCACATATGTTCTTTCCCTGTGTGTGTGCAAACTCTTCCAGGGTGTATATTTATAGTCTAAGTCATGTGATTGATTTGATTGATTCAAAACTGACATTTATAAAACCCAGACTTTCACTCTCTTATATTAAAGGTTAAAAATTAATTCAGTATCAGAGAAATCAAACTAAAAATAGAAACTCATTAGCATACATTCTAGATGGTAATTAAAGATGTAACATTTTATTATTTATGGAATTAAGTTTATTGCAATGAAATAAAAATAAAATATTACAGTACAAATTATATTGTTTTGAACATAATATTACATTATTTTATATAACAATTCTAAAGTATATTAAATAAATTAGAAGTTAACCAGAATACCTATTATTTTAATTAAAATACTTTAAAATGATATTTAAATATTATGAATAAGGAAGTGCAAACTAAAATTAAATAAAATGTAAACACAATCACATACATACACTTAAGTTTCTTTTAATTAAAAACTAACAACTTTTTAATATTAATAAATTAACTCTTTATCTCTTAAAATAAATAACTTTAACTTTATTTACACAAATTTAATCTTTATGATATTAGCATAAACAAATAAAGTTTTTCTAATAAATAATTTAGACAGAAATGCTTTATTATAAACAGGCATATTAAATAATGAAATGCAATATTAAAGATTTAGACTTAAGAATTACTATAGTTTAATTTAAACACCAAATTTTAAAATATTATAAACTATATGAAAGTATCACATGATCACTATCTCATACTAGCACAATAATTGTTATTAAACAATTCAAAACAAAACAGCACTCTCCATATAGTAGTGCCATCTTGTGCTAACAAGAGCAATCAATGGATGCCAGAAGGCTTGTGCATAAAATCCCTATCTAATGCCTACTCATCCAATATCCCCAGACTAGTTTCTGGCTTGGGCCTTCATCAGTGAGGAGCCTTGGATCTAGGTGCAGTGCTCTCAGATCCAAGGCTCCTCACTGATGAAGGCCACAAGCCAGAAACTAGTCTGGGGATATTGGATGAGTAGGCATTAGATAGGGATTTTATGCACAAGCCTTCTGGCATCCATTGATTGCTCTTGTTAGCACAAGATGGCACTACTATATGGAGAGTGCTGTTTTGTTTTGAATTGTTTATATGAAAGTAATTATAGCTTTTAATAGTTGTTAGCTATACTTTGTTATTAGTCACAGAAATATATTTCTTTTTAAAAAATTGAAGCTACAAGTAAGTTGAAATCAACTTATAATAAAAAATATTAATAATATTAATAATAATCTTAATAATAATTAAGACTTATAAAAGTGCTTAGAATAAACTATAAATAAAGTTAGCATTTAATTGTAAAACCCTAATAAAATTAACTTGCAATAAATTAATTATTTTTTACATTTAGGTATATTAAATAACTAGGAATTTTAGCTTCACTAGAAAAAACTAAAGGCTAGAATATATATGATAAATAATGAAGACAAGTCTAAGAGATTGTGACTGGAATCAACTGAAGAGAGAGTTGGTTAAAAATGAAATGCAATTTATGAGTCATTTGCATTTTTATAATATCTCCATTCATATGTTTCAAGCATGATGGTAATTTATAAATTACAAGTATATATGCCTGCTACATAGAAAGAGATAGATAAAATATAGATAGATTGATCAATGGATAGATAAATAGATAACTGATGTAATATTACATGTTTCAAGAATGGTGGTGAAAAATAGGTTTTAAGCATTTATGGATGTGTACACATGGATAGATAGGTAAGTAGGTAGGTAGGTATGTAGGTAGATAGATAGATAGAAAGATAGATAGATAGATAGATAGATAGATAGATAGATAGATAGATAGATAGATAGATAGATAGATAGATAGATAGATAGATAGATAGATAGATAGATAGATAGATAGATAGATAGATAGATAGATAGATAGATGGATGGATGGATGGATAGATAGATAGATAGATAGATAGATAGATAGATAGATAGATAGATAGATAGATAGTAGATGTCTTTTAGGCATCCCTCCACTGAGTTACAATGAAGAAGGTAGTTTCTAGTATTCTTTAAGATTTTCATTTGTCATTTGATGAGAATTTATGTTGTTTACATTTTTGTGTTATCTTTTTACTGATTAATGTTGAATATTTGCTAAATAAATAGCAGGTTTATCTATTTTGGAAAAAATCCAATTATTATAAAAAGAATTTAAGTAATTCCAATTTTGCACCATAAGACACTTAAATATATATGTTCATACGAATGTTTTTATAATTTAAAGATATAAAGACATATTTTGCAAGTTTATCCATGTAAGATTTTAATTAGATATTTCTATGTATGGACTTGATCACACAAGCCTAACTGAGGGCTTGTGTAAGGCTTGTGTAATCCAAGTTGAGACATTGGAATATCTAATAAAATTCTTACATGGATGAATCTGCAAATTATATATATATATAATGATATTCTTATACAATATTTGTATTTCTTCGATGTTATATACATAATCTTGTAATTAAATATTTTAAAAATACTGTAACATAAATATAAAGTACAACTTTAAAAACTTTTATCGTCCGATGGATAGCTTGAACAATAAAAATGGTGCTATAGATGTAAAGTTTCACTTGTATTCAATCAAATCTTTATAACTGAGTTGGATGCTAACAATGTTCTACCAGAATCTGGAACAAGATTTGGATTTGGTTTAAACTCCAATCTTGTTTTGCAAGTGCACCTTCCATTTTATGTTTCCTTGATATAATGGATAATATTATAGCTAATATATACCCATCAACAAGAAATGATTACCTTTAGAGTATTCTTTTTATCTTTTCTTTACTTCAGTCCATAACTATTACACAATGAAATTTTTCTGCCAAAGTTCAGTGAACAAGATTCTCTTTGATCTTTGTATTAAATGAAACACCACTAACAAAAAAATAAACATGAAATTATATTAATTCAACAAAGATAATAAATTTATTTTTAGACTAGATTGTATATTTGATAATTAAACATTTAAGTTTATATTTATATAAATATTTAGATGAGCTTAATTGTTATTTTATACTTTGTAGATGATTTTTTCCCTGAGTAAATTATCTTAAAATTTAACTGATGTTTTTTTTCTTTTCTAACATTCATTATATAGTTTTCTTTATTGTAAGTATAATAATGTTGTCAGCATATTATGTCCATTAAGAATGTAGTTTATGTGTGGATGTTCATGAATTGGAGAACAATTTTTTGGAAGTGAACTTTAATACCAAATACCCTGATTATTGATGTAATGTCTTGATAGTAATTAAAAGATGTTATAATATTTTATATTTTAAGTAATCATTACAAATCATCAAAAGATTGTTGCTCCTTCATCGTTCCAATTAAAATATATCGAAGCTGAAACACCTTCTTACACATGGAATTAATTAATAAAATTAAAAAGAAATGAAATGAGTATGTTACAAACAACAACACTGACTATAACCATATATATATAAATTGAGATTGTTGCATGTATTATGGCATACAAAAACATAGTGTGTGTGCATATATATATATATATATATAAATATGAAATTGAAAGAAAAAGTAAAAATAAATAAACAAAAATTATTTGTAGATATTTTCTATATTAAATTGAAATACCAATTAAAAATTAAATAATTTTGCATCTATATTTTACTATAAATTAGGTATTTATATAGGTCTAATTATAAATATAGGGGATTTGAACTCAGAATTTCAAGCATCCGTCAACTATCCACACCATCTCACATAACTGATACACATGGCTACATACATATAGAAAAGATAAATAATCAACAATATATGTATTTCATGCTAAACTAGCACTCATCAGTTGGTCCAGATTATCACATCTCATATCTATATAATCAGTGCTGTTTTATATTAAGATAGCAAATCTTCATACTTTCATGAATTATATCTTTCCCAAAAATGACAATAAGCCAGTCAGTGGTTTTATAAGAGCCTAGCTTACCAAAAGATCAACATGATTATGTACTTATCAATATGAAAAGAGACACATATAAAGATACTGCATTGTGCATATAATTTTTGATTAAAGCATTCAACAAAAACTAGAATAATAAAAGAAAATAGTAAGTGACTATTTCCAGTTTTATTTATTAAAAGTGAAACTCAGAATTTTTTTTTGGTGAAAATGATGATTGTTAAAATGTTTAATTTAAAAGTAAAACAATGTCTAAAAACAAAGGATTGATTCATAAATGATTTTATTTTGAAATTTAGAAAAAAAAAGTAAACTCAGAAAATCTTATTCTAAATGAAGGAACAAAATGCAAAAGGTATTTTTTTTAAATGATCCTCACAATAATTTTTTTTTTAAAAAGAAAAACTACTTTTACTATTAAAAATAATAAATTAACTTTGATTTATACTAGCTATTTTTTATATATATGCCCACACATATGAATTTTATGTATTTTTTTAACATTGAATTAATTACATTTTGTGAAAATATTTTATGGGAATAAGTTTTTTATTAAATAATGCAATATCATTAGGATATAAACCCCTGTGTATGCTCACATCTGAATGATTGCCCAAACTTATATTAAATTGATTATTATTTATGTATCATTAAAATGATTAGAATGTTTTACACATGATGTCTGTACTTATTTATATATATATGTGTCATATAAATATCTAACAATCTCTGCAAATTTTTAAATTAATTATTATGTATTATAAAAATGAATTTCATTTATAGGTTTATGATAATCCAAATATTTTGATTTTATATTTTACCAGCATATCTGTGTGTGGATATATGTGTTTTATGTATTGAGATTTGTGAATCACAATGTGATAACATTTTTTTTGTATTAATCAAAATTAGAATGTTTAATTTATTCTGATAGCCATATTCTACTGACCTTAATTTCATTTTAATTTAATTGTTTTTAATAAATTGTTATTTTATTGTTAAAGTTATTCCAGTGAATTCATTTGACCCTAAAATATAAATTACTATATATTGTATTATATCTCTTGATCACAGTAATGATCTGTCATATAAAAGGGGTTTATATTTAGCATTTATGGACATCCAGTTGCTGATGATTTCATTATTTCTCTAATGCTTGATAGTAGAAAAGGGTTATTCTTTAGTGTCCATGCACTACATTTCATTTTTATTATTTATTTAAAATTTAAGTTTATAGTTGGTCATGGTCCTAAGTGGTCAGAGCGTTGATGATGATCATCATGTTTTAGTATCTGAGCATTATTGTTTTATTTGTTGTATTCTTATGGATTAGCACCTAAGTTTATACATCCAAGTTATTGTTTAAACAATCTGCCCTAAGCTATTAAGGGTTAAATAATTTGTCTGGTCTATAGAAGACCCATTTCAAATCCAATCATAATATTGAATGTTGAGTTTTATCATTGACCATTCACTATGATGAATGATTATTTTTATTACTTTTGTGTAATGCTGGTGAACTTATAATTAGTTTTGTATTGATCTTTCATGCTCATTACTTTTAAATTTAATTTTATATTGTGTTTATTTTGGGGTGATGATGGTTTCCCATCCCATAATTCAGCCCTAATGTAGTGTACTGTTACGAATGACTACCCAATTGTGAGACATTATAACCTCAGATTCTCTTATTAACCTTTATTTTCTGTAGTTAGAATATATATATATATAATTTTTCTTTCACTTCTATATGCAATTCTTTTTCATATGTTATGTATGTGCATATGCTTTATAAACCAGTTTTTATTTCTTTTTTTGACTTAGTTGATCACACATTAGGTGATGAGCATTAAATTCATATCTCTCATGTTTCATATCATTGAAAGTGCACTCACCTGAATTTAAAAAAAAATAAAAACCACTTCATAAAACACACACACACACATATATATATATATAATATTTAATGTTTTCATGGTTATATGATGTAGATAAAAAAATATTTTTGGGTACAAACCATGTATTATTTTGCATTACAATCTGATATTTCGATGGACTAGCAACTGCCATTATCAAGGTTAAATTTTGAAAGAACAATCATTCCATCTCAAACAATAATGTGACTCAGTGTGAGATGAGAAGTCAGATTCAACTTGAAGTAGTTCAGCATTCACAATATGAGGCTTATCAAAATGTTTATTTCCCTCAGTTTTTTCACCTATTAATTTCAAGTTAATATTTGATAAAATGAGAGGTTTCCACATGGCTGGAATACGTTGTGCTTTGTCAGCCCTATTTAATCAGTAGGTCTCTTTAATATTTCAATCAACTCTCTTATGGTTCTTAAACCATATGATGTGCTAATTTTTTGATTACAAGCATTTCTATGTTCCTTAATTCTGACATATATATATAAAATGGGTGTTAAATGAAGAGAAGGAAGATTCTATAAAGTTTTTAGATATATTTATTAAAAGAAATAATAATGTGTTTGATTATAATATGATTTTAAAGCCTGTGGAAATTAGGGGTTATATTCCATATAATTCTAAAGTTCATATGAGTCATAAATTAGCTGGTTTTAAGTCATTTTTATTTAGAAATGATTATTTGTGCAAATTTATTAGTGATAAAATTGAAAATATTAATGTATATATTACTGATATGTTGAATGTTGGTTATGGAAGGAATATTATTCATAATACAATTACAAAATATAATCAAAATAAGAGTAATAATAAGAAAATATTAAGTAAATTAAAAAGTGATAAATGGATTTCTATTCCTTTTATATCTAATCAACAAGCTAAATTAATTAATAAACTTTTTAGTGGTTTGTGTAGAATTTCTTTTTTCTCTTCAAATAATATAAATGATATGATAAATAACTCCAAAGCCAAGATTTCTAAGTTTGAATTAAGTTCTGTTATATATATATGTTGGAATGTGGTTGTGGAATAAAATATATAGGGGAATCCAAATGTACATTACAAAAACCATATAATGATCATAAGATATTATATAAACGTGTACAGAAAGAAAATATATCTTCAGTAAATATGAATATTCCATCAATTATATTTGATCATAATAAAACATGTAATTATGGTTTTAAATTTAATAATAGAGATATAAAAATTATTCAAATTGAAAGGTGTAGTGAAAAACGTAAAATTAAAGAGGCAATGATGATATCTAGGAATAGAGGTGGTTTAATGAATAAACAATTGGCAAATATAAAGACAACAGAATTGTGGGAAATTTGAATAGATTGAATGATGGGTAATGCAAGTTTTTATTTTTTGTACGTTTGTATTAACAGTTGATAAAGATTGTCAGTGAAACAATTGAAAGTACTTCTGGTAAAGAATATATTATTTAATTTTGAATACTGTGTTAAATATATTTGTTTGAATTATTATTATATAATTTAAAAATACAGACATTTAATGGTTGTAGTTATTTATATATATATTAGTAATAATCAGTCACATGTCACGTGACCTATATAGCTTGCATTACCAATATGTAATATATAAAGAGCCTGCTAATAGCTCTAAACAAGCTTTTTATTTTACTTTATTTTTTTATGATAAATGCTACAAAAGAAAGTACCTGAAACCTTTATCTATGATTTACCCCATCCCCAGACTGTTTTTGACTATGGCTTTATTAAATTGCTTTGGCTATATTAAATTGCTAAGCCTACTAATATATGGGACCACTGAATTTATTTCAGGCCCATATAGTTTCTTTAGTAACTCCTCACTGAAAAGAGTCATAGCTCAAAACTGGTCTGGAGATGGGGACAATCAAAAATAAAGGCTTCAGGTACTTTCTCTTGTAGCATTTATCATAAAAAATTAAAATAAAAAAAGCTTGTTTTAGAGCTATTAGCAGGCTCTTTATATATATATATATATGTTAAAATGAAGATTTGCACGGGTTAAATATATAAAATACATATTTTGCGGGTTCATCCGTGTTAAAAACTTTTAATATCAATATACTGACATTTCGACTTGGTCACACAAGCCATCCACAGAGTTATAAAAAGGTAGAAAGATGGTTGTAGAGGCACTACAATCACTGGTTTGAATAAAACATTAAAAATCCCACCAATAGCAAAAATGTTAAATTTAAGAATGTTTTTTAAAGAAATCTTTCCAAATAGGAGGAAGTTTGCACGTATCATCTCGCTTATTGATACAATCTGGCTCTTTTAAGTATCTTCAATGGCTTCTCTGATTTTGCATTGGTAGAGATTATCACATCTGGATATGATCCTGGTACTAGAAAAATCTATTTTATGACCTGAATCTATAGTATGGAGTGAGAGTGCTGATGATGATGAGTGTTGTTTAACTGCATTAGCATGCTCATCTCTCCTAACACTGATGACGATTACTCATATCTATGTAAGAAGCTTTACAATTTTTTACATGAGATTTGATAGACTCCATGAGATTAAGAGGGGATTGAATCCTTAGGCTTGGATATTATAGTTTGATCTTTTAATGAGCGAAAATACTATATCTACATTATAGTGGTTTAATATACGCCCATTGTTGTCTGTGGTTCCTTTTACATATGGAACACAAATCCTAATACGCTGACTATCTTTTTGTTTCTCTATTTCTGTCCTATTTTGGGCTTGAAATAAGGCTTTTTATAAATTTTAATTATAACTATTTGCTAATAAAACACTATTAATATATTTATTTCTCCTTCAGATGATATGTCATCTGAATGGTTAATGCTCCTATTTAAAAGAGTTTTGGCTACAGAAATTATGAGGTGATGAGAGAATGGAAATGTAAATATCTGTCTGTGTGTGGATCCTTTCTGTAAATAAAAGATAAACTATTTGGTGTTCTGGTGACCAGAACATCAAGAAAAGGAGTTTTCCATCAGACTCCGTCTCCATTGAAAATTTAATATGAGGATGCATATTATTTAAATGTAAGAAAAAATCATCTAATGTATTTTTTCCATGTTGCCATATGACAAAAGTGTCATCTATGTATCTGAGCCAAATGAGAGGTTAAAGATGATGATTCTAAAGCACGAGTTTCTATAAACTCGTGCTTTAGAATCATCATCTTCAAAACCTCTCATTTGGCTCAGATACATAGATGACACTTTGTCATATGGCAACATGGAAAAATACATTAGATGATTTTCTTACATTTAAATAATATGCATCCTCATATTAAATTTACAATGGAGACAGAGCTGATGGAAAACTCCCTTTCTTGATGTTCTAGTCACCAGAACACCAAATAGTTTATCTTTTTCTATTTACAGAAAGGATACACACACAGACAGATATTTACATTTCCATTCTCATCATCACCCAACTCAGATAGTTTCTGTAGCCAAAACTCTTTTAATAGAGTACTAACCCTTTCAGATGACACACATCTGAAAGAAGAAATAAATCATATTAATAGTGTTTTATTAGCAAATAGTTATAATTACAAATTTATAAAAAAGCCTTATTTCAAGCCCAAAATAGACAAAATAGGAACAAAAAGATGATAAGTCAGCTATTAGGATTTGTGTTCCATATGTAAAAGGAACTACAGACTTTGAGTATCGACGTATATTAAAACGCTATAATATGATACAGCATTTTCTGCTCATCAAAAGATCAGCAATATAATAACCAAGCCTAAGGATTCAATCCCTCTTGAATCTCATGGTGTCTATCAAATCTCATGTAAAAATTGTAAAGCTTCTTACATAGGTATGAGTAATCGTCGCATCAGTGTTAGGGGAGATGAGCATGCTAATGCAGTTAAACAACCCTCATCATCATCAGCACTCTCACTCCATACTATAGATTCAGGTCATAAAATAGATTTTTCTAGTACCAGGATCATATCCAGATGTGATAATCTCTACCAATGCAAAATCAGAGAAGCCATTGAGATACTTAAAAGGCCAGATTGTATCAATAAGCGAGATGATACGTGCAAACTTCCTCCTATTTGGAAAGATTTCTTTAAAAAACATTCTTAAATTTAACATTTTTGCTATTGGTGGGATTTTTAATGTTTTATTCAAACCAGTGATTGTAGCGCCTCTACAACCGTCTTTCTACCTTTTTATAACTCTGTGGATGGCTTGTGTGACCAAGTCGAAACGTCAGTATATTGATATTAAAAGTTTTTAACACGGATGAACCCGCAAAATATGTATTTTATATATATATATATGTGCAAAAGAATTATGTATATGTAATGGAAAGCATCTAACTTAGAGAATGGGGAAGAGGACATTTATGCATAAATCAATTGTGTTGGTTATCCATTTGTCTACAATAAATACTTCACAATTTTACTTAATTCTTTGCTTATATTTTATGGGACAATCTGATATAAACATTGTTGTATAATCTTGTCAGTAACGCTACTACAGTAATCCAAACTTCTAAATCTCTCAGATCTCAATTCATAAATTAATTGTAGCTATAATTTTAACTATTATAATTTTAAATGCAGTGTCCTGTAATCAATTGAATTTTTTTAAATACATGGATCATTGTTAATAATCATCTCCTTTAATTAATCTAAAACTGATATATTTTTTCAGTCAAACAATAACTTTATAGAATAGTGAATTACTCACACCTAAGTACCATTTCAAATTAAGTAATAATATTATTTGACTTAAGATCATTTTATACACAATTATCTCTTGTTGATTGCTTTTTCACACCTTAGTACTTTCTAATCAGAAAGCATGAACTTAAAAAAGATTGTTATAATGGCTAATTAATTAAAAATACTTGTTTAGAATATCAAACCCCCCACTCCTTCCCCAAACATAAGATGAATTTTAACAATTAGTAAAAAATCATTTATTTAAACAAACATTGAACATACATCTTTTCTATAAATATAAGTTGATATTATAAATAAATATAAAATAGTTTATAGATTCTAGATTTTATTAATATAAAAAATACATGTAAGGGTTTATGTTAGCAGTAATTAATAGTTAAACAAAAAAAAATACAAATATTTTTTTTCTTACCAGAATTAATTAGACTAGTCTTTATAAGATTATGACACTATGCTTATAATTTTTTTACTATTACAAATGCATATAAATGAAATTTTTAATTAGTAAGTAGTTTTCGAATCTAGTGTCAGGCATAGAAATATTTCTTATTATGACAGGAAAACGTTGGTCATCTCCTCTTCTCATCCATACAGATAACAGGTGAGCATCTACTACGCGAAATTACCACTGTCACAGACTGACTTTTTACACTATATACTTTCAGTCATCATTTCCCTAGTAAATTTGGTCATCTTTGATTGCTGGTCAGAAACATCAAATCACCAATATTTGCTCCAAAAACTGATGACCATTAATTGTTTAGCCTAAAGCGGTTCTTTAGCTTTGGTTGCTCATTTAGTGTTTCCTGCAATCATCCAGCAACAAAAAATGAGTGAGTTGATGTCTATTTCATCATCATCAACCATTATCAATCCACTGCAGGATGAATGTCTCTCCAAGTTCAATTCATCTTTTCCTATCTTTAGCTTCTCTTCTCCACATCACCCTGCACACTTTCTTATTTCATCCATCCATCTCACATGTGGTCTCCTTCTGAGTCTTTTACAATCTCTTTGAATCCAGTTTAAAATTTATTGGCTTTTTACCTCAGAGTTTAAGAATTTTTTTTTAACATTTCTACTTATATATATATTATAACATATATATATATATATATATTATAACAATACAATACAACTTTCTCTAAAGACAATTTCAATTAATTTAATCTTGTTTATTATCAAATCAGTTAACATTTTTTTCTCTTACACAGTATAAATAAATTAAATAAAAATTTGCAAGAAAACAAATCAAATCAAGAATTATAGATATAATTAAATCAAAAATAAAATTTTATATGTTTTTTCTTGTTATCTAAAATATTTATAAACAAAAAAAAATAAGGTAAGATATATTTTCTTTCTTTATCTTGAACTAATTTAAATTAATTAAATGATTATTTTTAATTATATTATAAACATTTCATTAGAAGTATATACTCTCATTCTTCTCCTTTACTTTCTTTGCATTTCTTCATATATTCATATATATATTGCTTATAATAACTCTTCTCATATACACTTTGAGAAAGCTCTAATGAAGACTGCTGAACAGTCAAAACTGTCATGAAAATAAAAAAGTTTTATTAAAAAAATGTTGCATTAAAGAGTATATGAGAAGAGTTATTGTCAGCAATATGTATTATATTTCGTAACAGAAATATTAATTCAATCATTTTTATAATAAAAATTTGTCGTGACAAAAATGTATAACGAATTATTTTTACAATTAATTACTGCCACTATGTTAACTTATACTTTTAGATTGGTTTATTTTTAATTAATTATTTACAATGCCTTTATAATATTGAATGTCATATTCAACTCTGTTTAATAGTATTACAATACTGTCTTATAAAGGATGAGATAATGAACTTATATTTGTTTCCATTTCTCATTCTAATATATAAATAAAAAAATTATTCATGAACTCACACTCGATTGTTTTTCATGAAAAATATTTGTCTTTTAACCTCAAAGGTCTTTTAGATAAATGAAGCAGCACATTCCTAATTTCTTTCCCAGAGACTGGACTAGCATTTAACTGTCAAGACAATGAATATTGACCTAAAGTGCTGAGTAAAATCAAGAATCCAACCACCAGACAATAAGTACATAATTTAGCATGAATACCAGGAGGACTATTTCAATTTAAATCATTGTTAGGTACTAAAAATCCTGTCAAGCATTGGTGGTCATGAGGTCAGCAACAGCTGCTTTACAAGCAGTTGTCCAGGGTTAGTGGGTTGACTTCCTGGCTGATGCTATGACCCATGAGAAAAAAAAGTACCAAAATCCTAAATAAATAACCTTTAAATTTTTACAATAGATAAAATGGTGATTATGTGATGTTTTGATGGTTTTATACAATACCTAGCCTTCATCATTGTGATTTAAAAAATTTATAGACTGAAGATAATGGTACAGAGTGATGTTAACTGACCATCAATAGCAACTATAAATGCATATACAAAATAAACTCAAAAATTACGCCTTGCTTTTTTTTTAAGACTTAGAGACACATATATGACTTCAAATGTGAGCTGTTACAATACAAAAGATAAAAAAAATTTAGAATGTTAATATAAACATTGCATCCTCATGACAAAGACAAAATCTTCCATCTATTACCAGTAAAAAAGTACAGCTAAACATGATCAAGCAGCTAAAAGCTTTTTCTAATCTCCAAAAATCATATTTTTTTATATTAACTGAATTATACATTAAAATTAATACCCATGTATATACAAATTTATTTAATACTCAAATATAGTTTTAAGATATTTCTATAATAAGGATGAATTATTGGTCTAATCCTTTGAATAGTTTTATAAGCCATGTATTGTATGGTCCTGTTATATCTACCTAATTTTCACCAAAAGTCATTTTACCAAGTTTTTTAAAGCTTTGTATGGGTCATCATAGTGATTTTCAATTTTTCTAAAAATTGTTTTTAAGGGTGAAGGATATTGGATGTTTTAGTATTCTGATATCATACCTTAAATATATAAGAAATGTAATATTATTTTTGTTTCCTTTTTCACCCTGATCCATTAGTCAAGTATGTCCCTTTTTTTGATCATCCAGGGTATTAAAGTCTTCTAAAACTACTGCTAAGATGTTTGCATTCCAAAATGCAAATGGGATGAAAATCAGTAGATTCATTCATTATCCACTTAATATAGTTTTTTTATCTGAATAACTTTCTTTACCCAATCCTAATGATAATTCTTGGCATAAAATCCTCTTGCAAAAATTTGATTTACAGTTATGTTTAGGAGTTAAGAGACACTGTATTTTGTACTTTGTTACCCATTTCTGACAATCCATGGATGAAAGTAGTGTTCTGTGATCAGTTACAATTATTTCTGGCTTTCTAACTATTGATATTCTTGACTTTCCAATGTTTTTATAATATTTTGGCATTGGCTTTGTTAATAGCACAAATAGGCATATTTAATGGATATAAATATTTAGGCAATAGTTATCTCCTTTTTTTGATTGCAGATAGTAGGCCATAGTAGTTCATAGTAAGCAGTTATCTTAGTTTTTTGGTATTATTAATTGTGTTTCCTCTACATATGATTGTTTGTAGGCTTTGTTTTTAAACATTAGCATATTCTTTCTATATATTCTCATACAATAAAATATCTTACATATTAAATATTCTACTTTTCCATGACAATAATGTTCATGCAGATAGTGTGTATATATGATCAATTTCTTTCTTACTTCATTTTTTTTACTCTTATGTTCTAATAGTTGATTTTTACATGATATCGATCACTTATAATTCTATGTATACTTCATTGTTTTGCTTTAATTGTGATACATCTTCTAGATAATTGAATATTTTCTGATATTTTTGATTATTTCTCTAATGTTAGAAAAATATTTTTAGTTTATATTGTATTTAATCATCAACAGCCAAATTCAGTACTGCTATATATAAATTTTCAGCATATAGATGTTCTTGAGTCAACTGAACAGGGATATAATTAAGTATATCAGTCACAATATTTTTGAGACAATGCAATATTGCACTGAATATTGAAATTCTTATAAAATCAAACTTCATCTAACCAATTGGCTGTTAATACATTATAAAATAGCTATATTTTTTATTACACACACATATATACACACACCCATATATATACTTATATATATATATATATATAATTGCAGTGTTTATATACTTATATATATATATATATATAATTGCAGTGTTTTATGATTATATTTAAACTAATAAATATAATTATTGTATTTCATAATATTAATAATAATTCAACCACTTTTGTAATTAAAATTTGTAGTGACAAAAATGTATAACAAATCATTTTTATAATTAATTACTGTCACTGTGGTAAGTTATATTTCTTAATTGGTTCATTTTTTATTAATTATTAACATAAACCTTTATAATATCGAACAATATCATATAGACCTCATTTGTATAATATAACAATATATAAATAAAGCAAGCCATACAATATAACTTTAAAGATTTTTAAGATGGCATGTATAGCAGAATAAAGATAAAATAACTTTATCATTAATATTTTAAAATATATATCCATGGTGCATACAACAGGACTCTCACCCCATTAAACTAATAAATCCATAGTTTTTATTTTTTTTAAAATCATATGATTGGATACAGGTAACTGTTAATAAGTTCATTATTAAAATTAACAATGAGTATATTAATCTATATTGTCCCATAATATAAATGTATTTGCAACTGTGTATTGAATTTTTTAAAATAAATCTGCAGTTATTCACTGATTATCAATTCTAACCATATATAACAATGGAAATAAAGTATAAATTACTCTTATTATTAACAAGTTTTTATTACTTGATACCTTCTTCTCTCTTCTAACTTCAGTACATTTAAATAAGTGGGGATAATTAATAATTAGGAATAGTTTAAGTATCAATTTAATTAATAAATTCTACTAAGCATATTATTAAAAAAATACTAACCTGTCGGTAAATATTCTCTATAAAAACATTTTCATACCTGTAATTTAAAAGAAATAAAAAATTTTTTTTTCCATTGACGATCCACTGCTTTGCTTCTAACCTCAAAATATTTTTCGAATCATGATTCATTGAACCAAAATAAAGCATGGAGAAAAAAACTAATCATGAGGCATATTCTAAATTTTTTAAATAAATATTAAGTCCACATAAAAATGTATTTTTCATGTACTTTATATTCAATTACTAAAACTTTTTATTTTTTTTTGTAATTTTTAGCCCATAACACTTTGAATACTTTTTGAAGCATGATTATTTTTTTTTAAATCGTTAATTTTTTGACACATATGTAGTGAAGTAAAATAAAATTTAATAAACAAATGTAATATATTATTGATTTCTATAGTTTAATAATGTAGGTAGGTAAGTGATTAAACTTGTTTTTCACTAACTTATGTTTATGATAAAACTATTATCTTAAATAAGTCACAAACAAATTATGAAATTGATTTAAAATTTAAAAATGTGATATTATAGACTTAAATTTAGTATCCTTTGATCATATAACATTGATTAATAGCTGAGCAGTGCAAGAAATCATTTTTCAAAAGTAATTTAGAATTGAATATAAGTCATAAAATATTATTTGACAATTCAGAGGTTATCTTTTATGAAAAAAGTGAATTGAAAAAAAGAGTAAAAGAAATTTTGATGATAATTTTTTTAAAATCTGAAGCCATCAATTTCATAAAAACATCCGTTTATATTAAAGAAAGTTGGTTTTTGAAGTAAATGATGGGAAAGCTATTTTCTTTATTTATATGGTGTATGTTTGTTGCATTTCACTTGAAAAAATATATTTGATAATAGATAAAACCTTGATTGTGGAAGAATTTTAGTCAAATTTTGTTTAATGATTAGTGTTGTAATGTCATATAATTTTCTATTTTATACATATATGTAAATAAAATGGATGTTACTGACTAATTGTTGTAGTAAAATTGTAATAAAATAATAAAGCTTAATGGTGATAATATATTTTATAGATAATTGTAATAAAATACTTAAGTACATTCAGTTAATTTCTTAACAATAGTATTTAAATTTAATGGAAGTAAAAGTCATTATGCAACATCACAAAAACCATCAATTTTAATATTTGTACACAGTCTATTAATTAAAAATATCTTTTATCTATTTATTAGTGTTTCCTTCTTAATTTCTTTTAATTAAGGTTTCTCTCTTTATGAAGAAATCTAGTTTTCTCAGATCAAAATTAAAACATGTGGTTGAGAGATTAGTGACAAGCAGTTGTCCCGAGTTAGCAGGTTCGCTTCCCGGCTGATGCTATGAAACATGGGGGAAAAAGTTAAAACATGCTATTGATAAATCATTACTATTGTTATTTTTTAAACATTTCATGTAATAATTGATATTCTTTTAACCTTTTCTCAAAACTACACTTTTATTCACTGACATATTAAGCAGTGCATTTATATCTAATTTTATATAATGAAAAAATTAAAAATGTATTTATTATACACATCTTTCTGTCATAATAATCACATTTTGGAACAAAATCAATGTTAATGTTCATTTATTATGAATCCTTTATTTTATTAATATTTTAGTCATTGAAATATTAAGATAGATCATAATTTGTTTTATAATACACTTTAATGGCAATTAGAAGACAATTAGTAATAGATTAGGTTTTATTATAAACACATTAAATTTTATTACTAACTGGTTGTGGATTTCTTCATAAATAACATTATTAATTAGATTTATCAATTCAACTAACTTTTACGTAAATTCCAATATCTGTAAAAATAAGAGAGATACATTTTCATTAATTTTCATGTTTATATAATATTAGATTATACTTTTGTAAAATCCCTTTATATGTAGAAATAATTCAATAATATCCTTAATTATTAGAAACAATGTAAAATGGTAAAGTCCTTGTATTTCATATTGGATAATTATAACTTATATTTTTTGACTTTTATTTATTTTTAACTGACAACTTAAACTTTAAATTAAGAAAATTAAATTAACTTTCTTAAATTTCTAACAATAAAACTTTTCCCATGATTTACACTAAGATAAGAAACTGAGACACGCATTATATTTTCTTTTCAGATATTTTATTGATTTTCTTATTAAAACAAATATTTTACTTTTTACTTTCAATCTTTAATTTTGACATTTTTTGTTATAAACATAAATTCAATAAATAACATTTGTGTATAAAATAAAAATATTAATTTTGCATATAAGTAGCAATGAGTTTTATATATATATGAACAGAAGTAAACCAGAAATAATGCGGTTATAACATTTAACATTAGTGCTTACCTTCATTTTCGTCATTTAAATTCTTTTTCTTTTTTACCACATACGTATATAATCTGCTGCTTCTTTTACTATAGATGATTTATTATATATTATCTGTATTAAATCTTATGTATATATTACGTCTAATTTTGATTTACAATTTTAGTACTTCGTTAAAAAAATCCTTTTAAAAAATTAAAATGATATATTTGCATAAGTGTTTTATATATATATATATTATTACTATACATCTTCTTTTAGTATTAAACACGTAGTTATTTAAAAAAAATACACAAAAAAAGCAATATATCTCGAATTAAATGTAAAAAATTTAAAGTACCTTATTTAAATTTAATCACTTGAATTACATTTTACTAATGAATATTTTCAGTTTGTGTTTTAAAAAGTGATTATCAGACTTTTTGTATTAAAAAATATAATGGCAGAATTATAAAATTATCAAAAAAAAAAAAGGACTACCCGCAATCTATAGATATATTTTTAAAAATTAATTACTTTTTAAGTTCATCTATTATATTCGCCCAATTCTTAATGTAATTCTTTTGCGTATGTATGTGCGTATGCGGTACGAAGCGGTTTTTAATTTTTTTATTAATTTAGCTAAGCTTGTGGTAATAAAAAAATTAAAATTAATAAAAGTGTAAAAGAAAGGAAAGAAGCATGTAGAGAATATAAGTATGCTATTAAGAATAAGGAAAGTGAAAAAGATATTAATGCTAAATGGGAAAAGTACTTAGAAAAGAAGTTGGCTAAAATAGATATTTATAGAGAGAGAATGAAATTGAATAGTAAATTGTTGGAGGATATTAATAAAAGTGGA
Organism: Epiperipatus broadwayi; assembly: GCA_028023455.1. Taxonomy (NCBI): domain Eukaryota; kingdom Metazoa; phylum Onychophora; class Udeonychophora; order Euonychophora; family Peripatidae; genus Epiperipatus; species Epiperipatus broadwayi. The sequence continues at coordinate 1,481,073 of JAQFVV010006364.1, read as the reverse complement.
AGAGATGGAAGTAAAAAATTTTGGAATTATATTAAAAGGAGAAATGTAGGGGAGAGAGAGTTAGTATTACTAGATGATGAGGGAACTGAGTGTCGTTCTAGAGAAGATTTAGAGAGAATCTTAAATAGTTATGTAATGAATATAGAAAAGATGTTAAATATGAATGATAGAATATTAGAAAATATGAAAGAATATAGTAATGGGAATATTAGTTTTTCAGAAAATGAACTAAATGAGTTAGAGAAGAAATTGAAAAGTGGGAAGGCAAGAGGTTTAGATGGATGGGCAGCAGAGATGGTAATGAATTTAGGATATAGGGCAAAAGTAAAGTTATTATCCTGTTTTAATAAAATGGCACAGAATAGAGTTTTCCCAAGTAGTTGGAGTAATACAAGAGTAAGGTTATTGTTTAAAGGAAAGGGTAAGGATCATAGAAAGTTGAATAATTATAGACCAATAGCGGTAACATCAGTTTTATATAAAGTTTTCTCGTATATGGTGCTAGTAAAGTTGTAAAATGGATGGAAGGGAATAATGTAGTGGGTGAAATGCAAGGAGGTTTTAGATTAGATAGGCGTATAGGAGATAGTTTATTTGTAGTTACACAACTTATGGATATGAGTAGGAATGCAGGTAACAGTTATATATGAGTTTTATAGGTATAGAGAAGGCATATGATAGAGTAAATAGAAATTATGGATAAGTTTAGCAAATTTGGGAATGGATGAAGCTTTAATAGATATTATTAAGAAATTATATGAAAATAATTATTATATATATATCAATTAGAGAATATAGAATCAATTAAAGTTAAAAATGGTGTGGACTAAGGCAAGGATGCCCTATGTCACCTATTTTGTTTGTGTTGTATTTGAGTGAAATGGAAAGAGCAATAGAAAGATTAGGAAGAGGGATAGAGATACCGTTAATAGGTAGTAAGGGAGTATATATTTTGTCAGGTCTTTTTTTTGCAGATGATATATTTTTGTGTGCAGAAAAAAGAGAAGATATGGAAGTTATGTTGAGGACATATGCAAGGGTGAGTAAAGAGATGGGGATTAAATTTAGTGAAGAAAAATCAAATATAATGATGGTTAATACTGAGGAAAGAGAAGATGTAGAATTTTTATTGGGAGATATTAAGTTAAGTGTGGTGAATAGATATAGTTATTTGGGAATTATTTTAAGTAATCAGAAAAATTATTTGGATGAATGGGAGAAAAAATTGATAAATGAAGCAAAGAAAAGAAAGGGATTGATAAAGAAATTAACAGTATTTTCATATAATAAACATGATGTAGCTAGAATTATATGGAAAGGAGTTGCAGTAGCAGGGTTAACATATGGTAATGATGCATTATATGTTAGTAAAAAGATATTAGATTATTTAGAAAAAACTCAAAGGGAAGTAGGAAGACATGCATTGGATGCAGAAGTATGGACAGCAAGGGAGGCAATTCAAGGAGAAATGGGATGGTCAAGTTTTCATATGAGAGATGCAAAAAGTAAAATGAAAATGTTTGGTAGATTGCAGTTTATGGATAATAAAAGAATAGCTAAAATAGTATTTAATTGGGTTATGAGTAAAGGGCAGGTAACAAGATGGGTGAGAAAGGTAATGCGCTATGCAAAAGATTTGGATAAAGAATTTATATCAGTATATTTGTACAAAAGATGGGATGATTGTGTAAGAGATTATTGAGTCTTATAGTAGTAAGGAATGGGATAAAAGAATAGATTTATTAATAAAGACTAGGGAGTTAGAGAGATGGAGAAATAGTATGGAGAGTAAAAAGAGTTTAAATATATATAGAAATAAACAGAATATTAGGTGTGAGTTAATATATGATAATAGTAAGGAAAGTAGTTTATTGTTTAAAGCTCGAACGGGACTTTAGCTACAAAAGAATATACATGTAAATGGAAAAATATGGGTGATTTATTTTGAAATTATGTAAGGAAGGAATTGAAAATATTAGGCATTTGTTAATTGAATGTAAATGTTTGAAAACAGAAAGGGTACATATAATGAAATTGTGGAAAAATAAATATGAAAAGAGTGATTATACAGAAAGTGAATTATTGGTTTTTATGCTAGGTTTGGAAAAAGATAAGGGGGATTTAGATATAAAGGTTATAGAATTGACAAAAATTATGTTGTGGAAATGGGATAGAGCAGATTATGGGTAAATTTAGAGTGGGGAATGTAAAAGAAAGTGGCTAACAGGTTTATCTGGGCTTAATTGCTGAGATATTCTTGACTTCGTTTAAGGAGAAGCCATAATACATCACATCACATGTTTAAAGGTTTATTGCCTTAGTAAATATTACCTAACTGCATTTTCGGTAACGAGTACCATAATCATAGTGTCCGGCTAAATTTATAATCTGGATTCGAACCTCCACAGAATAAAAGTTTTTTTTTCTGTTTCACTTCAAGCATGTGTTTATTTTTAAATGGCATCTTGTAGCAAACTTACCATCTAATATAGTTTAGTAAATGGATGTTTAGTTATACATAGCTGGATATCCACTTAGACAAACTACCCAAACTTTTGTTGTTTTCCTATTTATATATTGGACCATTTCTATTCATCTAATATGAGTATTGAATGTCTTGAGAAAAATTTAACTTTATTTAACTATTACAAATACATTCAACTGTTAGTAATAGCACACAGGTTAGTAATATGAACAACGTTTCTAGAGGTATTATTTCCCCCCTCTTCTTTGAATGTTGATGGTCTGACCAGTGGAAGTACTAGCATGGTAATCGAACCTGGCCCCTTAGATTCTTTGAGTATTGAATTTTAATGTAATGCAGTTGATTACAGTTACCTTCAAATTTAATACCCAAAGAATCTAAGGGTGCAGATTTGATTTCCATGCTAGTACTGTCACTGATCAAGCCAGCAATACCTGAAGAAGAGGGCAAAATAATATCTCTCAAAACATTGCGCACATACTAACCTGTGTGTTATTACTCACAGTTGAATTACATTTGGTATATTTAAATAGAGCTAAATTTTTCTAAAGACATTCAATACTCATATTATGATGATGGAAATAAGTCATTATATAAATATTACCCAAACGTTTGCCTTTTAAAAATTTATAGTTTGGTTAGTAATAGTTTTTGTGTTACTTATTATCTATACAATAGCTTTTAAAAGCTGTTTGCCAATATTTTATGCTGACAAGATTTTATTGCATCATAGTTACTAATATAACACAATTAAAGCTTTGACCATAAATTTAGCTATTATCTGTCTTGCTCTTGGTAGATAATTAGTAAATTATGAGTTGAATATTTTTAGTTAAGATGCAAGCTTTAGCATTAAGTAGATCCCAATTATTATGTGTTCAAAAAGTAGTACTTAGACTACATTCACCAATATAGTGAGCAGTGTATGTTTTTTCATGTGTCAAAGCAGCGAACGAGAAGTGAACTCACAAACCTGGGACAACTGCTTGCAAGGCAGTTGTGCTAACCACTTGACCACCAAGCAGTGTATGTTTATTGTATTTTGGCTTATTGGAAATCAACTATTTGCTGATCGATGCCATTTGCTGAATCATATACATTTTTATATGGCAATAAAGATTAGCCCTTTATCTATTTCCCTATCTATCTACTCTTTTTTCATTTATTCATCTATTTATCTATCCACTATCTATCTATCTATATAGCTATTGGTATTATTATCTCCAACTATCCATCCATGATTGTCTATTTTCTTATCTATTTATTTACCTATTTATTCATAAATTTATCCATCTATCTATCTATCTATTCAGATATGAATTATATATCTGTGCATCCATCTATATTTCTATCTATCTATTTATTTTGTAATTTATTTATGTATCTACCCATTTATTCATTTATCCATCAATCCAAACTTCTGTCTATACATCCATTTTTTCTACATATGTATATATTTATTCATGTATCTATCCATATGTCTACCTACTAATCTATCTATTTATTTATCTGTATATCTATACATTTATATGATTTTTTTCTTAAACTGTAACACAAAACTGGTGCGACTACAAAATTTTTTTATGATTGAAATAATTATATTTTATTTTATAGTTATCTTAAAAATTCTTTAAAAAAATATACAAATAAAATAATAAACTTTTGTAAAATGGAATATTGTTTTTTTTTACTTTGTATAATAACATATAGTGTGAGCACATTTAATACTAACAATGTCACATGATCTCGTACATATACTTACTCGTATGAATACAAGAGCATAGAAAAAAATGAGGATTGAAAAATATCAGAAATATAAATACCAAGGCATGAAAAGAGGAACAGTAGTTGAAATTATAAGAGAAAAAAACATTCTTGGTAAAAAAGTTATAATGATAAAAACTGAAAAATTTTGAGATCAGAATATATCAAAAATTAATAAATAAACAATGAACTATAGTGAAACTACAATCGCATATGGAAAAGAGGTTTAGGATAGTTGCAGAAATAGGTCATTAGTCAAGAAAGATCAAAGAGAGCATATAAATAACACACTTTGAGAAATATTGAATATTGAATTGCCTAATGACTTTATTTATCAATTTATTAAGTTTGTATTTTTTTTAGCTTTCATGGATTTCCTTTACATGATCACCATTTTCTATTCTTACCCAAGCTGTTTAAACAGAGAAAAACTCAATTTTAACAGCTTGTATCAACATAACGAATGGTAATCATGTGACTTGTTGGTTTAATATCAATCCCTGCCAAGCAATAATGGTGACTGTGGTTATTAAAGAACCAAAGACAGCAAATGTGTAGATATCAGATCTATATACAAGTAAATGAGCTTGGATTAAAAACATTATAGTGTTTTCATTTTGAAATCATAACTTTATAATTAATTAAAAATGTAATAAGTGGTTACTGGAGGTTGCATTAGATCCTATGATCTAGGTGCAGTATTTTCAGACCCAAGGCTCTTCACTGATAAAAGCCATAGAGTAAAAACTAGTCTGGGGATATTGGATAAGTATGCAATAGATAGAGATTTTATACACAATCCTTCTTGCATCCATTGATTACTCTGGCCTGCACTGAATGGCACTATTGTATGATTTCTTTTATTTGTTTGTTAGCCATCATGTTTATTCTGCTACTTTTTATCAAAATGATATCGCAATATGTTCTTTTAAAATGTTTCTAAATAATTTTTAATAGTGAATTTATTTTAATTTTTAAGTTATTTTGAAACTACATATATTTATTTCTCATAAAATTTCTTTTCTCCTAATAACTTTTCAATTTTTTAATAAATTATTTTTAATTCTAATCTTTTTTTTTTTTAAATTTTGTTTAATATATTATAATCTAACACTAACTAACTTTAATAAAACTATATTTTCAGTAGGTTTTTATATAATTTTAACTAAGTAAAAAAAAAACCCTAAAATTTGATATAATGCCGCCACACACACATATCCTTATATTAAATAATAACTTCGCACAATCGTATTGAAAATAAAACCTGTGCAAAATTATCATTCAATAATTATTATTTGACTTCTATTTGATTATCAGTGCAGAAGTTGTTAAAAATAAGGCACTGTCTTTATCCTCTGCTTAATTGGATATTATTTTATAAATGCTTGTGTAATATTTATAAAATTTCAACAAAACTATTAGCAAATTTTGTTTTATTTACATCAAAATAGGTAAGAGTAGACATGGTCCAACTCGATTCTTTAGTTGCTTAAGTGTGGTAGATTTGTTTAATCATTTTAAACCACATGAAGCTTGGTCATGTTCATTTTATTTTTATATATGTGAAAATATAGTGATAACAGCCAAAGTGTATCTGCATAATAAATCTTCAACCAGTTGTCATGGCAATCTCTATAAATAAAAGATAGACGTCCATTTTTCACTCTGATATCAGATTTTAATTTAGACAAGAAAGTTGATACTTGAACATTGGCAAATTGAGAATTCTTAATTCATTGAAATTTAAATAAATCCCATTTAACAGCAAAAATAAATTGTTTTTGAAAGGGAAATAATAATAATTTTTAAAACTTTCAAACCCACTGCTACTCATTAAGTAGATAATAAATTTGATTTTACACAAAACTAGATGGTTCATAAATATAAATGTTTGGGCAAAATCAGATTTATTATTTAAATAATAATGAATAGCAATGGACATTAAAAGTTAATCTACCTTCAAAACAGGTTATATTTTCATGTTTAATGGAGTTCATTTAAAACTTCTATAAATTTAAAACTTTTATTTTGGTACAGGCTAACAATCAAAATTCTAGTCTATATTAAGATTGTAGACCAGAATGAAAAGGGAAAATCTATCCTTTATAAGGATTGTCTTGATAACATTGTAGAATTTTGCTACAGATAATGTGCTGGTGTCAAAAAGGGGGTAACATGGGGAGATCATTCTCAAATAATATCACAAATATATAAATATATAAATTGCATAAGCATTTAATAATGATATAAGTAGTTGTTGTAATTATATTTATAAGCTGCATTACCAATCTTAAACAAGAATAAAAAGCAGCATTGCCTTTTAATCAAAAAGTTAAACTATTTATATAGCCAATGCCATACTTAGGGCATGATATATAAACAATCAACTATATGGAAATATTTAAGTAATATAATATATATTATAAAAATGATGCTGTAATACAGAAACATGCTTATCATCATCAATAATTTAGGCCATATAGCACTATGAATATAACGGCCAACCATAAACTAATTTTTTTCTTAAAAAAATAAATTATAGTGAATGAAATTTAAAAATAATTTTTAGCCTTTTGCCATCCAGAAAAACATCTATATGATGAAGTACTAATATAAAACTCCCAACATGTAAACATATTAACTGTTATTGCTCTACAACTAGATCAAAATCGTAAGTACCCTAAGGACTCTGATTGTGAACAAGAGAAATATAAATGTCAAGATTACTCTACTTTAATTTGAATATTTTAATGTGATAATTTATAAATCCCTGCAATATTATGCCTTAATGAAATTAAGTCACACACACAGTCAATTTATAGAACAGTTAGTTAAAAGAATAAAGATATTAACACTATTTTTTAAAAATTATTTAATAAATTAAGTAATAAATTAAGTAAGAAAAGTGAAAAAAGATATGATAATATAATTCTAACTCATATATTTTATCAAAAATATAATTTTATATAGCAAAATCAGATGATTTTGATTATGCTACATTAATTAACACTTATTTTCTTATTCAATCCTTTTAAATAATTCCATTAATAAAAAATAAGAATATTTTAAACGAGATAAAATTATTTTTTATAATTTTGGAGGGAAAACCAATTTAATTAATAAAATTGTTTAAAAGAATTAATAAAAAATATTTATTATTACCAATTATTTATTTATATTGAAACTTATTTTTAAATATAGATGTAGATATGCACAATACCATATCTTTTTATTTTGGATTTTTAAGTTTGCTTTGCAGGCTGTAAATTTCACTTTTTTATGTTGGTTTTTTAAACAAGTTTTTGGAAGTTCTATTAACTTTTTCTTTTGTAGGTTCAAATTTTCATTATGATAGTTTTTCTATTAACAGAAATTTGCAGGGTAATGTACACAGTTAAATTTATTCATTTTTACATTATAATTTCAGTTAAAATTAACACATGCTGAATTCCTCATCTTTCAAATATAAGAATTTACAGTACCAGCTAACACACAGTCTGAGGCAATCATGTTTTTGTAGGGAAACAAGACTTGTTGCCATTTTTCAAGGAATTCTTTTACACTTTTTTTAAAACACAGGCTACCTAGTGACTTTAATGATGCTCCGTTTCTAGCTAAAATTCAGCACATGGTTTTCAATTGTTTTTAAAAAAATAGAGAGATGAGTCTTACTTCAGACTATAAATCAATTTTTTACTGTTCTATTCATAGCTGAACCATTTCTACTGTTTTCTTCATATTTGAATAATGACTTCTTCACAAGACACTGAGATCTATTGCTGTTGCCTGTCCTCTTTTTTTTATGTTTGGAATAACTGTGTTCCCCATTCCATCATTTATTATCTCAGACATGTCAGCATTAAACCCTGACTAATTGAGTCTATTTTTACAGAAGATTATTTGGTTATTTTCCTACAATTTTTCTTTCAATTAAAAAAAATTTAATCATAATTTTTAAAATTCCTCTTTAATTATTTTTCTTTTTCTTAACCCTCCAGAACAATATAATTTTTCAATTATACTATACTTTGAATAAAACTGCCTTTTGTTTTAGAGAGATATAAAAAAAACAAATTTAATTAATTAAAACAAAATTTCTTAACAAAGATGTTAAAACCTTATTTTTTTATTTTCTTTAAAAAAATTTGATAAAAAGTATAGAAAATTTTACTCATTTATTTATCTTATTATTATTAATTTTTTTAAAAAGTTAAAAATAATTAATAAATTACTTAAGAGAGGAAAAAATAAATTATTTCCCTATTTTTAAAAAAATTAACTGTATTAAATAAAATTACTGAAGAAAGAGAATAAAATAAAAATATTTTTTTAATTTTTTTTCACACTTTTTCCCTCTTTTACTCCAAATTTTTGTTTTAAAGAATGTTTGGAATTTTTCATATCACTGAAGCAAAGAAAAACTTTTAAATAAGTTAATGCTTGTTATTAAATAAAAAAAAATATGAGAAAATTAGATTTTATCATTTCCCCATTCAAACTTTACTAGTTCTAGTGAGTTTGTAATATCTTACATGACCAGACTTGGCCTCTGTCTATGATATTGCAATATATTTATATATTGCAAAATATCATTATCTATAAAACATACCTATTAGGCATTTTTAAATTTATAAATAATTATATGGAAAATAACTATATGTAAAAACATATATGAGATATACTTAAAATCTGAATAAAGTTCACAATTATTGCCTAGTTCACTTTTGACTACATTATCTTACTCATAGTCATGGCATTTGATTAATGTAACTTAGTAAAAAATGCACTAGACAAACATTGTGAACTTTATTCAAGTTTTAACATGTATCTTTTATACATTTTTGCATATAGTTATTTTCCATATTACATTTTTTCAAAATATTGTGTACCAAAGTTTTCAATTCTCAATTTAATTATAAAAACAAATATTACATTCTTTTTTTAATAAAGAAAAAATGTATTTTCAATAATTATCATTTTACCCAACAATATAAGACATCATCAGAATTAACTGCCAAACAAATTGCTAAAAAAACATGTAAAATTGAAAATGAAAATGATATGCAATAATTGCATAAATAATTCCATGTCTGATTAACTATTCTTATATCATCCATAGTTTGTAGAATTATGCAAAATTTATCTATTGCTTTTCATTTTGTTTTTATTTCTTCTGAAATTAGAATTGGTGGTCGAGAGGTCAGCGTGACTGCTTTGTGCTTGCAGGCAGTTGCCTGGGTTGTGGGTTCATGTCCTGGCTGATGCTATGACACTTAAAAAAAAATTAGAAAGAATTCTATTCTTTTGTACCAGTCAATAAACAGACCATGTTTTATTCTAATGCAATAAATAAGATGATATAATGGTGAGATGCATAACAAATTTAATTAAGATTTATTACTAGGATTGGCATATACAATGTGTTCTAGTGAAAATATGGCTGGTTCTATTTTTAATATCTGCAATTATGTCTCTACATGTGATATATAGTGGCATTATTTAGCTATTTACCATACAGATTTTTATTGGTAGCATGGTTTTGATAAAAATAACATTATTAAGAGGAAATAAGCCTATGTGATTGAAAAGGAATGTGTTCAATAGATCTGTTTTTATTAATATAATATTCATTATTATTATTGGTATACATCAATAATGATAGTGACCTTACAATTATTTTTATATTTGTTACCCATGTGATGACCAGTATGAGTTGACGAAAACATTGGTACATATATTTTAACTACAATAAATTATGTACATACGTATCCCATTAACATTTCATTCATAGGGACACTAACAAATGTTGTAAAATTTAAATTAATAGCAGATTCTAAAATGATCCATTTTTATCACTTCTAGTAATTTAAATGTTATATCAGTAGGTATCATTTCTAATATTATCTATATTTGTGGCATATAAATTTATAGAATTAAATAAGTGAAATGAATAAACAATAACTAGCTTCTGCAGAGGGTGTCTTATGATGAATTTGAGTGTGGTTTTGTGGAAAAAGTACACTCATTAACATTATCAAGTTTATCGCGAAGACAATCTCTAGAAATGCAATTTTGATTATTTTCAATGAGAAAATACATTGAAAAATTGCAATTAAACATTAGAATTGAAATATTTCAGAATGAAAAAGATTTTTCTAGAAGTTAAAAAATAGATTTGCTAAATATCAAATAAACAGTATAATGAACAATATATTCTATATTTGAAAATGTATTTGTGGTGCATAGATTGTTTTATTAATCATTACAATTAACATTCTTATTTATTAGTATTATATCAATTATTATTTTTCAATGATAGATAATGCAACACAGTTATAATTTGAGAATAAAAAGAAAATTTATTGTTTTATCAAAGAGTGAAGGTATATTGTAAAAAGAATACTTAATGGTGAGCTTTGGGATATGAACAATTGAGAATAATTGGAAAAGATATCTATCCATTAAGAGTTACATGCATTTTTTTGCTCAGGAGCAAATTTGTCAAAATGTAAAGATATGCTTTAGGTGTGGGGGTGTTAACAATGAGTGTTAATCAGATTGTCTACAGTGACCATTTGATATTTAGTTGAGTAACTGTTGGATTATATTTTTTAGCTGACTGAGTCTAGGCTACCTGATTAATGGATGCACCCTTCTTTGCACATTAATATTAAGATAGCAAAGGTAAGAATCTGCTATTATTATTATTATTATTATTATTATTATTATTATTATTATTATTATTATTATTATTATTATTATTATTATTATTATTATTATTATTATTATTATTATTATTATTATTATTATTATTATTATTATTATTATTATTATTATTATTATTATTATTATTATTATTATTATTATTATTATTATTATTATTATTATTATTATTATTATTATTATTATTATTATTATTATTATGTTTCAAAGCCAAACTTTATTAAAAAAAAAGTTTACATCAATAAAATACAAATAATAGAGTTAGCATTGAAATGGAGATCAAATATATACATAAGTATGCAATGTTACAGATTAATTATATATATATAAGCATAACTGATAATGGGAGTTACAAATGTATTATTATCTTTTTTTTTCTTTCAAGTCATGCTCACCAATTTATTATAGAGAAATTGAAAAGGTTATAGTTCTTGATTTAGATAGCCGGTGCCTTGGTATTATATAGCTGAGAATAGTGGATCTGGTGAGATCAATGCCGTTGTTTTCCATTCATTTGTGAAGTGAGACGTCAATTAGTGGTGAATCTGACCCTGCGCTATGAACACTGCATCTTGACGATGAATGTAGCAGACTAAGGAATGAAAGTGAGTGGTTGTATTATTGTTATTATTATTGTTGTTTGTTTTGTCGTTTTGCTTTATTCACTCGGAGTTGGGATGGCCGTACTCGTTTACGATAAACTAAAATGTTTAAAGTCGCCGCTATATTTGTTGTTAATAAATGTCAGTTATTGATTGACATAGTCGATATACACACACCTACATTGATTTTAATAATTATAGTTGTTTTTTAAAAAAAGTTTAATAAAACCTAATATCGATTTGGTATTGTTTTTACAAACAAATCTTACTTTTATGAAAAGATAATTGGCTAATAACCAATTAAACAAAAAAGGACTTAATTTCAAAAATTTAAGCATTAAATTAAACCAATATCAGTTGTTGTTACTATACATAAAAATTTATTTTTAAATAAATTTCAAACGATTGAAAATTCTTATTACAACTCTAACAATAAAGTCCTCAAAGAGGATTGTTTTCTTAAGCTTCTTTCGATAGTGTGATGAGATATCTGGTTTCTTTTTATACGGGCAATTTAAAAAAAAAAAAAAACTGCAGAGATAAACAGAATTAATACTAAGTACAAGATTGTCGTTTGATAAGTACAAAACAGATCTCATTAGAAGCAATCACATCACCATCTCCACAGGCTTAGTTGTTTTCAAAAAAAAAAAGCTAATAAGACTACTATAAGAAAAAATTCTATCCCCCCCCCCCGCACACATGTGTGTGCCGAGGATAAAATGTTTTTAAATGCCTGAAAAAGGTAAATGACCTCCAAAGATCATTTCATATTGAGTCAGAACCCATTATCCTTGTTCTGTATTCACCATTATCAAATTATTATAATTTAATCGAAATATGCCAAACATAGTGTAGCCATAACTCTGACACCGAACTTGCATTTAAATATTTCTATGATTATTATTAATTATTTATAAAACTAAAAATTGTCATGTAATTTTTAGTTTAGATACAGAAATAAAACATTAATTAAAATTAATATATTCTCATTATAAAAAAAAAAACAAGATTTACTTATTTCAACCTCATTCAATATGTTTCCATATGTAATGTCCTATGTATACTTATAGCTCTTTATTTTAACACTGTAGTATAAAAATATCTAAAAAATACAAAATACTGTCTAAAATGCATTTCATGCTGAGGTGGCACTCTTCAGATAGCCCAAGTCATAATGTCTCACATATCTTAATAATCAATAGTAAGAGTTTCAAACTATCCAAATGGTAGTGCCACCAAGTGCAAGTTTTCATAAGTAATCAATGGATGCAGGAAGGTTTGTGCCTAAAATCGCTATCTAGGTGTGTACTCATACAGCATCCATTGATTACTTACAAAGGCTTGCACTTGGTGGCAATATTGTATGGAGAGTTTAGTACTCTTATTAACAGCATGTGTAAGCATATGAAATGGTGATCATGTGATGTTTTTATCTTAATTAACCTTGCAGTGTATTTATGACTATCATATTATTAAATTTAATCTAAAAACATCAAACTTCCTCCAGTCATCACTTGGTTATATAGTTGTATATATATATATTATAACCTTCCAAACGCAAGTGAAGATTGAATCTAACCACAATCTGCACTACAGGGCGCCATCTAGGCATTTGAGCCTAGAAAAATTTATAGAGTAGGCTGATACATGCTGTTAAGATTCCACTTTATTTAAATATTTAGATCATTAGCCCAAGTCACTAGCTCAATGGAACAGCAAAGATTATAAAATATAACTTTATATCTCAAATATAAAAAAAATAAAAGCCACTGCCAGAAATTAACACATAAAAATATTTATTTATGCACATATAAAATCATTCTAATTTGAGGAATAAGTTTAACATTTTAGATGTTTATATTAATCTTTAATTTTACATTTAAATAGATTTCAATAATGAGTTTAATATTTATTTAGTGAGTCGAGTATGAATAGACTATATAGATTGTATTTGAAAAGAAAATATTCTATCCCTTATTTAACCTTAGGCCAAAAAGTTTGCAGTCAAACTGGCGTCAATCCATCTGATACATTTATGTATTCAATGTAGCATGAAAATACGACAACACAAAATACTATATTGTAAGGAATGTACATCTGAACAGTAAGTAGAGTTAGAGAAGACATTGTCTCTCCACCAACAGGAATGCTACATCTGTTGGCGAGTAGAAAAATAAACATAAAACTCCATAGGAATGGATTGCGGTCCTTTGCCATCTTACAAACCCATCCATAGGCAAACAGAAGGTGTGTGGCATATATATGCAATCCTGCCCATAGCGGATCTCATACTACATCTACTAATTACACAAATATATCCAATCCATTGAGCCAATTCAACTACGAAATGAATAACCTAAGATTACCCTCCCTTAATATAACTTTACAAAACTATATAGCCATTCATGCCCGACTTAAATTTAACATTTAAATAGGTTCGCACAGATGAATTTTATATAATTTGTTTTATAATGTCGAGTATAGATCGGTTGCACAGATTCTATGGTTAAAAACATTTCAAAATAAACACAACAGATCAAAATAAAAAATCATCGATAATGTCAATTGCATAGGGAATACACAAAACCCAATAGCATTCATCATAAGATGCTTGCAGTGACATCGTTGACTTATATATTCTAATTGAATGTGAAAACCACAACATTATCAACCGCTAACGAATCTATGCAACGTCTATACCCAACCTTAAATTCCCTCATTTAAAATTTAAACAATAAATATTAATACAAAGAAAATAATAAATGGAAATGATTTTTTTATCAAACGCAAACATATATAAAATTATACATTATCAATTGATTTTAAACTTAAAAGTCAGATAGAAGTTCATAAGCTTGAACGAAAGTTCTTAATTATTTTTAAATTTAGAGTTCATGTCAATATAGCTTACAGTAGAAGAGTCCAGGTTCCTGTTTTTTTAATTCCCGTGATGTCTCCATTGGAAAATAATGTTCTGGAGGTGGTATTAGCTGGTTCCATTCTGGTATCACAGTCTTTTCATTTTTTTTTTTAAATAAGTGAGAGAGAATGACAAGTGTGTCTTGTCGTTCGTCTCCCCAAATCAAGTTCGAAAACTCCACTGGAACTCAATATTTTTCTTTCTATAGTCCTCCTATGTATTCCATGAACAAAGACATCATTGTTCCATTTTTTCGTTATGGTCCGGGCCTTTATTTGCTGCTTCTATATTGGACAAGCTAATTCTTTATTCCTTATCTAATTTTGATCTGACTTTTTAATTACACAGCTTTTGGATAATTAATAAACAATCATTTCCATTTACAAAAATATTTTATCTTTAAGTTTTGTACTTTTTTTATAAAAAAGTACGTTCAAATACTTATTTATTTGTTTTTTTAAAAAATATATTTTTAAAGTTTTGAATCTGTGCGAATATATACGTTTAACAAACATTTTAATTTTAGCGTTTAGTTTTTTTTTTAATAGATTTTATTTTTATTTGCGAACTTTAAGATTTTATTTTAAATTAATGTAACGACATATTTATATATCATTACAATATATATATATATTTAATTAAGGTTCAAAATGTGTATTGGAGATAAAAATAAATCTTTAATAATAAACATTAACTTATTCCGGGTCCATTCCTCCGTTTTTATGAAACTGGCTCTGGTGATAATTTTCTTCCTATTTGAATAAATTATTTTTACAATTAACCTTAGTCTTTATATCATAAATTAATAATTTTTATATTATTTAATTACAAAAGTAAGCTTTCAAATGATAGACTTTCTAAAAGTTAACATTCGAACTTGGAAAAATCAAAAAAATAACTTACTAAATGGAGTTCTTAACTATAACAATGGCGGTTTGCTTTATTAGATTTATTTTTATCTATTCAAAAAGTTAGTAGAATGAAATATTTCTTATTTGGATTCCATTTTTTAAATTTAAAAGAAATTTAGGGTTAAACCTCATTAAGACAAATTTATATGCTGGTGTTGGTAAAAAGCCACTTGTTGTTTCCTAACAAACTTTTAGCACTTGTCATCTTAAAAATAAATATTTTCAAATAAAATAACGTGCAGTCATGTAGATTTTGGTTTAAAATAAGTATTTTACAAAAATATTGCAGAAATAACCTTAAATATGTGAACAAAAGACTGAAAATGACAACTTTTATTTCCAATAATAATAAATTTTCAGAAATTCACTTAAGACAAAATAATCTACAAATTAGAAAGTGGTACTTTTACAGTGATCAAAAGAAAGCAGGTCTGACATCTTTCATATGCAAATTAAATATTCAATTTTTAAAAGATCTGACTGCTGCTGACATCTTCAGACTTTTTATTTTTGTGGAAAAATACAACTGCATATGATAATCTATTGTTATAAATAGCCATAAAATAATGAAGAAAAATATACCAATAACAGTAACAATGTCATACCTCAAAGAGCACAAACTGTGTGGCATGGTCATGAATATAATAGAACATGTTAAAGACTCACCTAAGAATAATAGTAGCATAATTACATTTCAAGTATTTTTGGCACCTTTGCAATAAATTATAATGATTTAATGTTTAAATAAATATTATTCTTATAATTATTAGCATAAAAATGATTTGCAATAATTATTAATATTTATCTGTGCAAGATAGGGTAATAATTATGGAAGCAGGAAATTTGGCATATGTAGATTAAATTGAAATATTAAAATGTTTGTAGTCAGATTTTATACATTATAATTACATATAGTAATGCAGTTTAGAGTAATCATAAAGCTAAAAGTAAATACATCAAATATCAATCTGCTACAAGACCTCTTCAATAAAAATAAAATTATTTAATATATTGTAATGAGATATATATATATATATATATATATATATATATATATATATATATATATATATACATATATATTACATTTAAATTTTAGTACTTAAATATTTTTTTTTGTAAATATCTAATACTGAATTAAAAACACAGATGTTCAAAATGCACAAATAATGAATTATTAATTTATTAATAAGTTTCATTTAAATATTGAAATAAAATAAGTTTAAAATTTTTTTTAGAATCAAGGCAAAGATTCTAATCTTAAATAAATATAATAAAAAACCTTTTAATCTTAAAAATAAAATTACAAACAGGTCCTTAGGGCAAAATGACCATTAAAAAGATTACTACTAAATAGATAAGAGTAGAGATAGAAATAAAAGACTTGTTTTTCTCACCCAAGAGATATGCGCAGACCACAGTGGAAAAATCTACTTAGTCACAAACCCAATGAACCAATGAAATACATATATGAAATATGTGAGATGGATCCATGCATTCCTAGATAAGATGCTTCAGGATTATAAAAGGAAAAATTAAAAAGAAATAATTAATTAGAAAATTAGAATTTTGAATTCGTTTGTCATTGCTGAAAAGTAGAAAAAATTTTAAAAGCTATTGTCACCATTACCAAAAATGTAATCTGTTTCAGCACGCTTCCTTCGTTTCGGCAGCTGAAGGCAGCTTTCATCTCCATGGATCCCAGGATCAAACTACTGGTAACGTCTTCAGAAATCATCATAAAGCTTCATAAATCATCATCGTCCACAAGAAATAGCCCTTGCATAAACTCATATCTTCATCATGAAGGAATGAACCCAGAGAAAGGAAAGTATAAATTATAAGTGATAAAAATCAAATATAACTTCTCTTTAATTTAAAATCTTCGAACTTTATTTTCCTTTAAATATGAACTATAGACTTTCTCCTGATCAAACCTCAACTTTATTTTTTATAAACTTGGCAATTTTAAAATTCTTATCTAAAGTTTAAATGTAATCTTTTAAAATATGTGTTATATTTTTTTATTTAGGCTTAGTATAAGGTCTGTTTGTAATAGGGCAGGAATTCGTGATTGCAAATGAATTTAAAGATAAAATCAAACACATATCATTATTTGTGCATTATTAGATTAAAAAAAAAAATAGGTCAAATCTATTATTTGATGTAAAAATAAGTTGAATATAATGTATAATTTTAAAATAAGTTAAATACCCTAAACTAAATATTTTTTTAATAAAGCAAATTATTAAATTGACTTAAATTTAAGTTGAGTGTAGATGGCTGCTTAGACTCATTTAAGGATATGTTAGTTTAAAGAGGTTTTGATTTCAGACTATTTGTTTTATAGTCATGTCACTGCTGGTGGAGGGATATATGGATGTTTTGAAGTGTGCTAGCACACAGGGCAATGTGCCCAATTGAATGCATGACCTCAAAGAGGTATCATGGTGTTGAAATGGATGTAGAGTACTTCCCACTACATTGACCTTTTCAGCTCTATGGATAGGGACTATAAGTTGGCAAGATAGACTGCTCTCCCATCCATACATAGCATTTTCTCTTTATTATTTTATATGCATGTTTCCTTCACCAGACAGACATACATTTGGACAAAGGTCATGTTCTTCAAATAATATCAGCTGTCAGATGCACATGCACATTCCTGTCAGCATGGTTCTATGCTAACATGTTCACATTGCATTGGTTGCTGATATATATCAGGAAGCAAGCATTGGTGTGGCTGTGGACTTTTAGCCTTGAGTCAAATGTTTTGAAAATCTTTTAAGTGTGTCATCTGGGTGGCCTATCTATGCTCAACATTCTAAGATTAAAAATTAAAGTTAAAATAATAATAATAAAACATAAAGCGTAATTTTTTTATGGTAATTATTTTTCAAGTTTGTGTGTTGTCATCTATATATACATGAATAAAATCTTTTGTATTATTAGTACTGGCAGTGATCTAGTTTATATTTTTTAATCTTTATTAAAAATATATTTTAATAAATATGTTTTAAACCTCTGCTATTCTATGAGCTAGTGACTAGGGCTGACAGTTGTAATAAAATATATATGTAAAAGTTGGATCTTTAACAGCACATATCTGCCTCATATATAAATTTTCCAGGTTCCAGTTGCCTGGCACCCTCTATGGCAGATACAGTGAGGCTGGAACTTTCTAATCAATTTGACTGTTATAATATATATATATATATATATATAAATAAATAAAAATCATATTGAAACCGTTTAAAAATATTATTTCAAATATATATATATATATATAATTTAATTTAAAAATGATTGTTTTTTATGTGATTATCAGTTTGAGAATTTCTACAGCCATAAATTAAAAGGCTGACCACATAACCACAGAAGTATTAAAATAATTAAATGTAGAAATGTAGAAATTTATAATATTATTTCTGGGAGCATCTGTATAATAAACATATATTAGTTAAATAGCTGATGTCTCAGTACAATAACAAATACTTTCTGCAGAGCATCTTCATTCTTTCTCAAATCATAAGAATGTGTGTGGTGAGATTTAAAATCAATATTTTTTTCCTTTGTTATTTTTTCCTCATACTTAAATTTTATTCATTGAGAAGTTTTAAAAAATATTTTATTCTCCAATAACTTTTTCCAAATATTGTTAATTTTCTTTAATTCAGTCTTTTCATTTTTGCTTTTATGCTTTTTAAAAATTTCCATAGCTTCCCTTAGCAATCTCTTTTCATATTTTCCAATTTTTGCCAGAATATATGTTTTATTAAAATTGATATCACGATTAGTTAATTTTATGTGTGAACAAATGACTGATGAAATGGATTTTTTTTAACTGCCAATATGTGCTTTTCCTTTCTTACACCAAGGAACTCCAAAGGAATTTTATATTTAATGCATGGAAATGCTGTATTTTTTTTAAATGTAGTGTAAACTATATGGATATTATTTTTCTCTAAAACATTACCAATTTTATCAGGTACTCCTTTTAAGTATGACCAAACTGTTGTAATATTCTTATAATAATCGTTTTTGAGCTGTTTGGAAAATATATTTAATACTTACATTGATATCATAAAAACAATTTTTAATTAAGTTAATTTTGAATATTTGGAAATTAGAAAAATCATAAATAAATAAGACATTGTAAATATTGTTAACAATGAAATAAAAATTATGAAAGATCCTGAAACTTGTGATTCAGTAATGATAATTATAATGAAATATTTAAAAAAGAGAGAGTAGAAAATATGAGATGAAATTTTAAGCAAACCTTAGTTATTGAGATATGCATTAAGAGTGAGGATATATAAAAAGAATAGAATCATAGAAATAGAGAACCTGTTGTGATTTTGACTTCTATATTTTACATTTATGATAATAATTCAATTATCATTAACTATGGATGTATTTCTGATGTTGGCAATTGAATATTTTGGTACATTACCTATATGTTGTAGTGCAAGTATTGATTCTGAAGAATCTGGTGATTTTCCAGAAGAGAAAGTTCTGATTGATAAACTCCTTGCAATGACAAGTTGCTTTAAGGAGCAGGAGTAAAAAATAACACACAATTTACATTAATTATTGGCTTTTTTAAAAAATTTTTTTAGCTTTTGTAAATCATTTTAAAATAAGTGAATAACAATGAGTGCAATATATTCTCATGTAATATCTTTTGAGTAACTTGAAACTTCTTTCAGTCATAAATACCTTTAATATTTTTATGAAATATTGCAGGCATTGCCACAAATGGCATCAGAACATGGTAATTGTGGTGGTATAGATAATTATGAGGATATCTCAGGAAAGATTATCAAACAAATAAAGTATGTTACCACTGAAAAAGAGAAAGGCGGGTTGTACAATAAGGAGTTGGAAAGAAGGAATAGATGAAGAAATGAAATAGACAATTTTCTAGAAAGATTTATGGATTGGCCCACATGCATTGCAATTGAAATTCAAAAATTGGCATAGAGCATTATAGACAGTAAGATGAAAAAAAAGAATTATTAAAATATTATATAAATACATTCCAGATAGAATCTCAAATAAATGTTAATCACAAAAGCATCCAAGATAGTCCTATCTATTTTCAAATCTTAAAGCAGCTAATTTATCCTTAGTTTTTATTCCAGTATTTGAAATCTTATTCCAAAACATTTTTAAAAATAATTTTAGAAAACCATTCAGGAAGTGTAATATTCATTTTAATATTAATTTTACTAATATTTAAACATATTGTTTAATAATATTCCAATAAAATATTTCTTAATTTTTAGAATTCTAAAGATAACTATTTTCTTCTGAGCTTTAAAGTCAATCAAATGTCAAAAAATATCGACTTAATTAACTCTTTCTGGTCGTATAGTACTAAATTTTCAAAAGAGTCTTTTAAATTCTAAAAATTGTTCATTTTCTGAATATCGCCTGCTGTTTAAAGTCCTGTTTCAATTTATTACTTAATATTTTTTGTAAAGACTGAATGCAACCTTCTTGAGAAGTAAAAGGAATGCAGTTTTTGAAACCTTTTTATTTTCTTTCTTGTTTTTCTAAAAACTAGCCAACATTGTTAAAAATAAACCGAACTGAAGCTTTAGAAACATTTGTGACTTTTTATTAGCGAAGCAGGATAATTTTTGTTAAACGAATAAATATTTATATATTTTATGTATTAGGTAGATAATCATAAAATTAAAAAAAATTATATATCTTAACAGGCATCTATGATTAACCTTCCCAATTGCCAAAACTTTAACCAGATTTCAAAATATATATGTTCCTCAACCATAGCTGAAATTACTGTTTAACTTATTACTTAACACAATTTCTACAAAGACTTTCCTCATTATCCATTCTCGTGTAATAGTCATCCAGAAAATATGATACACATTTTTCAAACTTTTTTTTTCATGTGTCATAGCATCAGCCGGGAAGTGAACCCGCTAACCCGGGACAACTGCTTGTAAAGCAGCTGTCACTGACATCTCGACCACCAATGCTTGACCACATTTTTCAAACTTGTCCATAAAATCTCATCCTTACAACAGTTCGTATTTCACAAGCAAATAATTCATTTTAAACAATTGCTTGAAAAAAATATTAAAACTTTTAATTCTTATAATGCCATAGTAATTATTGACACTCTTAGAACCACTTTCCCATTGCTCTGTAATTTTTTACGATAAAAAATATAATGTTCTTAAAAAAAAAAAAAATAGAGTGGTTTAATACAAATTTATATGCCCAAAAATATTTACTTAGAAATACAATGGGAAAAATTTAGCAGAACAATATTTTTTTAATTGTTCATTGTTTTAGAATGATATAAATTATACTTTCATCTGCATACAGCTGAATCATTTTATCTTCCCTCAAGCACTATTCATAATGACTATAATTTTTATAAATGACAGATCATATGTCATGTAATTATTCTCCGCTGTGCATGTGTTAATATTTGTAGTAATTTGAAATTAATAAAATTTATTTTAAATTAAAAAAATACAAATAAAATTTTACTTTAATTCTAAAAAGTGTTATGCTTACTGCCTATTAAAATTATATAAAATAATCTTTTATCTTTTTATTCAATATGATTCATTTTAAATTGATTCCAACTTTGGAAATTATAACATTATAAAATAGCTTACAGTTTATCAACTTCATATGCTGAGTTTTTATAAAAATGGTTCATATAAAAATTCTTAAGTAGATAATAAATAGCATTAATTAAAACAAAAATAAACAAAAATTTGATTTCTATATCAATAAATGATAATAAAAGTAACCAACCAGTGTCCCTTTCCAATAGTCTAAATATCATCAACAATAATAATATCAAACTCTCCAAATAGTAGTGCCATCTAGTGCAAGTAATAGAAATAAATGGATGCTGGAAGTTTTGTGCATAAATTCCTTATCTAATGCCTGCTCATCCAATTGTCTCTGATTAGTTTCTAGATTGTAGCTTTTGTCAGTGGAGAGCTTTGGATCTGAGAACACTACAATTAGATCATGTGATGCTTTAGTAAGTTTATAATAATAATAAATAACTTTATAAATAATGTAATGGTAAGAACTCGTATGCCTTGTTAACATGTTGAAAAATTCCACCACCATGTTCGAAGAGCAGTATAACAGGTGGGTTCAGAGCCTGTAATACCGTATTCGAACATAGTCATTTCATTCACAACAAAACCCGCATGACTATGTGTCTATCATAACAATAGCAATATTTGTCTAGGCCCAGTAGTCAGATAAACAAGAAACTCTAATTAATTAATTAATATTATGGGCTACTGCTATATACTTAATAATAGTTGATAATGAAATGAGACATTAAATTTATTATTAAATTAAGCAGACACACAAACATAGAAATAGATATATATATAAATATTTAATGATGATTAATTAATATACATGTAAATATATTATGCTACCAGGGTATCATATTTAATCATATTCCATGCCTCATGTATAAGTTGTGAACATTAGGAGATTACACCAGGAGATTGTAATGAGGAGAGCATTTATCAACCCAGCTATCATTCCTTACTTTCTTAATATTAATTTACACTAATAAATTATCAATAGATTATCAGATGTGGAGGAGTGGAATTAGATTGAGCATAGACATTTGTAATCATTATTAAAGCAACCTGCAATAGTTTGGATGCTGCCGAGCTATAAGAGATTCGGTTTTCTAAGAGGATAACCACTGAAAAACATTGGAGGCAAGTGGGATGGCCAGACATAGGGTTGGAGCCCTTAGGAGTAGTCATGAGGGTGGTATCGGTATGAGGTTGTAGCCTTTCCATCCCTGACTGTGTGACAAGGTAGTTACTATTGGAGTGGCGAGAGGAATGTCCAAACATCAGTTGGAGCACTTAGGAGTGGTCATGAGTGCAGTATCAGTATGAGGTCATAGCCTTTCCATCCCCAACTGTGTGACAAGGTTAGTTGCTATTGGAGTCATTTTATATGCCCTTTGATTAGAGGAACTAAACATTTACAGTACCTCTATTTCATTTCTGCAGTTTAAATTTAAGGCATCAATAAACCAGCACAGTTCACATATATAATGCAAACACATTTATCTACTCTATGCTTTGATAATATAAATATAAAATCCACCTCCAATCCCCACATGACTAAGCAATCAATTTTCCATTTACTAATCCCCTCCTCTTCTTTCATAAAACAACATTGCTTTATTTTAAGACTTAACAAACTAATTTTAAAATGAATGATTGCCAAGTAGCGAATACACTCTATTAATAATTACAAGATCTCGTCTTCATAATACATATTGAATTCAAATTTTATAATTTCCAAGCTGAGTGTTTGTTTGAAAGATATGGGTTTTTATTTAAAATTAAGGTTGTGCAAAAGAGGAGCAACTCTTCTGCAAATATATGGGAAGAAAACATAAGCTTGAAATCACGTGAGCATGAAATATAATATTTGACTAATACAATATAAATTTTAGATACCCAAGTAGAATAATAAGAGATAGATTGTTTTACGAGGTTCATTACAATATAAGATTATTTACAGATAGTTACAGATCTACATTAAAGTTTAGTTAGAGTTACACGATTAGGAATTTGAAAGATGAAAATTAAGGTACATTATGAAATATAGAGTTAACTTTAGAGTTCAAACACAGTCTTTAATCTTGGGTATCATGTTACCTTTGATTCATCGAAGTGTGCACACTTGTTTGGAGAGTCCGAGGTTCCTGGGTTAACAGCAGTCACATTTAGGAAAATATTTATATATGGGCAGCAGCATCAGTTTAGGTATATCTCATTTTATGGGAAGCTCCATGTTGTATAGCCATCAGTCCGGAGAAGTGCAACAAGGTGTGTACTCTTTGCACATTGCTAGATTTAAATTTGGATCAGAAGAAGAAACAGGCAACAGCATACTTTTTAATTTAATAGCTCACTGTCCTTTTTTTAATAACCAGTTATTGCTTTTATTCTCATTTTCTTTATCTCTAGGATCCATCAAACAACTGTGTCATCCATCCAAGCTGTCTCTGTGGTCTGAGCTATATATCCCTTTAGGTCATAGATGCATTAGTGGTACAGGTTGAAATTTTCAATCTGACCACTTTTTAAATTTTACCTTTTTACATGACATAATTTAGAAAAGCTTTTGACAAACCCTTTTTTATATAATTGTAAGTTTAAAATACTTTTTAGCTCTGTCATCTCTTCCCCCTCCCGCTATGATTTGCACTCTAATTAGCAGGGGAATTTCTATTTTTAAATATCTTTACATTTACAGTTTAAAAGAAATTTTTAGATTTATAATTTAAGTATTACCTGAATTTGACCTAAATAATAACAAATATGTTTACATTTAATATGTAATTATTAGTTTATTTTATAAATTAAAATATTACTTAAATGATCACAAATAATAATAAATAAATAATAAATTTATAATTAAATGATCACAGTAAGATTAATATGATTATTTAATTTTACACAAAATCATGCATGGCAATTTAATAATATTCTGCAGTGCATTATTTTTAATAATGACTAGATCGGAGTGTGTGCGTATATATGATGTTTTTAAATAATTGTACATATATTGCATATTATTATGTACCAAATCCAATATTCAAGGTCAGAATCCATGTAAACTTATAATAATGGGTGGGAGGTAGAATGATGACAGAACTAAGGTGAAACTAAGATTTGAATACAAATCTTACAGTTTTATATTCTCTTACTCAGAATGGGTGGTAATAAACGAATCCTCCCTTTTTAGTAAAGAGAAAAAATACAAAGAAAATCAAAATGGAAAAAAAACTGCCTAGAATCCATGACTACACTATCTTTTTTTCTTGCTTTGAAACCTGGATTTTAAGGGTACAATGATAACATACTCAGATCAGTGATTAATTTACTAGCTTCTGCCTGTCCCTCTTCTTTCTCTCTATATATTGATGTTTATATTCTCACATATGGATTAACTGGCTCATTTTTCTTTCTTTCTTTTCCGGTTTCTTTGACGATCTTAACAAGCCCTCTGGAATTGTTTTAATTAGATTCCTGCGTCATGTGGGTGATGTCCACAGGGTTTGAGGCCCCAAGCATTGCAGGCCTCTTTTATAGCACCCTTATGTCTTTGTAGGTATGCGGTCGATCCGCATTTGCTATGGATGAGATATGGACCTTGGTATAAGGGAACTAACTTTATATACCTCTTGAGGCCCTGATTGCTTGCTTGTGGTGTCCATAGATGGTGGCTGGCAATGCCGACTTGCTCACTCTGCCCCACCTGGTGGGATAGGGGAAAATCTTGGATACTCTTGAGATAATCTTGAGGGTTCTCCCCCATTTCTTCTTGAAAAAAATTTGATGTGTATAAACTTGGTCAGATCAATTTGTACACTCACAGTTTCATGTCATTCCAGAGTTTCCAGGTCTGTTCTGGGGCTGCTTGCTTTACTGTTCTCAGTCATATCTGGTGATTCTGATGTGATGTCCTCTTCTTGCTTTCCTACTGGACCCTCTATCTTTTCCATCTCAAGTCTCTCACTATTTTTGTAGCTTTGTCCATCCTGTTTTATCCCTTTTAGTTCATTGATTATGAATTCTTTGTATTCCCTCGTTCCTTTCTCTCTTAATTTCCTTTCTTGTTCATACAATTCCCTCATTTCTTCCTTTCCTGTTGGTACAGTTCCCTCATCTCTTTCCTTCACTGCCTAAACATCTCCTCTAGGAACTCTATCTGGATGTCTAACTTGCACACTTCCTTCAATTTATCCATGGTTTGCCTTTGCTGTCTAATGACTTTATTACTAGCTATTATCTTTGCTGTTTGTTGCTGTTCTGATCTCTAATAGTTTATTGCTAAACTCCCCAGTACTATGGCTATATCTGCTCTTCCCACTATTCTTTCTACTTATCCTTCCCTACTCTGACTGCTACCCCTATCTAGATCAATTACAATTTGCTGCTGCTATTATTCCTCTGGCTCTCATTTATATTTTATTATATATATATATATATATTGTAACAGTCAAGTTTGTACATTCGCGTAACAGAATTCAGAATCCAAGCAAAAGAGACCGAAGCTGACCAGACTAGGACTGTGACATCCCGAGTCTGACCATACTTCAACTCGTAAGCCAGGATTCCAAGACTCAAGACCCTATGAATGACCACCTTGAAATTACACGTAGTATACCTCTTTCCACATGGCCGACATAGGTCACGGAGAAGCAATGAGACTGATAATTAAAAGAGAGGTTCTTAATTGACTAAGATAAATCACTAATCTAATTTAACTTAATGCATAGTTTTCACATATATAGGCTATGAATAGTAATTAGAATTGGATTGAATTAGATCAATAATGAAACAGAGAACGAAATACATTAAATTAATTATATATTTATTTACAATTGGCATGAAATTGATAAGTTTTACACATTTCAGTGTCAAATGTACAAACATTGGGTGGATAAGAGAACACATTCTCTTTTTATATACAATTCAAAATCACTTTACATAAGTAATCATTAAATTTCATAGAGGGGTTTAACATATGCCCATCTTATGAATTGTTTACAATTGATACATAATTAATCACTACATTATGTCTATAAATCTCGATAAGCCAAATCCTATTACATTTGTGGCTGTTATATAAATAATTATATTGAACTTTGATCATGAATTCATTTACTAAAATACCCAATATAATTTAATAACGAGCGCATAAACCAGCTCAAGTAATGATCGATCGAACATGGCTTTCGAGAGAAAATTTCAGAATACTGAAAGCGTTAGGTTAAGGTAGGAGAATTGGCTGCAAAAGATTTTACCAATGCGCTATGGCACAGGTAAACAATAATAGGAAAAGTCGCTCTGCAGATGGATGAAATAACTTCAGGGTTCTTGCGACAAACGCTGGTACCCTGTAACCGATCGCAATGCTGCGTGAAAAGGAACATTGTGTTCAGGAATGGCAGGGATCTTACGTGCTAACCTGGCCTTGGCTCAGGCTTTGCTACTGCTCTACCCTATAAGAGAAGATGTGCTGGCAATGCCGTGGCTCCATCTTAAGATACGTATATTACGTATAGCAGCAAAACGAGAATATTTTTATAAAATAAGATCACATCCACCAAGCAAAGAATGGTATATTTCATACTATGAAATACGAGTTAATAACATATTAGCTCTATCAAATTGAGACCAACTCTTGCGTAGCCTGATAATAAATGTCTATGCTACTAAAGGGAATATTATTACATCTGTACTTTGACATGTTCGATCTATTAAGTTACTTATAGATAATAAATATTTAAAGAGGAAAAGTATATTTCTATGGACTTAAGAATTTAAATGTCAAATATACTTATATGATCAAGGTTAAATTTAATTCTAAATAAACTTATCAAGTTAAGTTTTTTTTAAATGGTTGATTATAAAAGAGCCACATTTCACATATTAAATCATTTAAATAATAAAAAAAATAGGATTTCGAAACAGCGTAGAAAGTTGATGCTATAAATAAATTATGCGAAGATTTTCAAATAATATCTTCTTAAAACATACATGAAATTAAGTGCTCACTGTTTCGAAATTTTGGCATATAAAATATAATAAGCATTTAAAATAAGGAAAGAAATATAGACACAACCGCAGTGATATAACTTTAAACTAAATAATTTACTTTAAATGAAAGAAAAATATAAATAAGTCAGATTATTTAAACGGTAACACATTAAATTTTGATAGTAATTGACGTATTAAAAATATTAAATGGATTTTAAGTTTTGATTACATTTAGTTTTATCATTATTTTAAAAAGAAAGTTAGCTAACTTAGATAGATATTATTACATTTAGAATTACACGGAATTACACAGAGCTCTGCAGTTTGAAAAATAAAATGGTACCGGTATGATTTATCTGCAAGTTCTTGGCTGTTGGTTTGGTTTAGTTTGACTGGGCGGCATCATCTTTCCCATTATGTTAGGCTCGTCTCTTCTATCGGCATGATAGGCATTTCGACGAGAGAAACCCCATTCTCCCGCGGAGTAACAGCAAAAAGATGCCCGCTTTTAGCCATACATGTTAACCATTAACAATTGTGAAGACTGGCTGCAATTCTCACTAACAATATGGCTGTCTATCTCTAACAATATGGCTCTCTCTGTTAAAAATACAGAGTATTTATATGTTTTCCTTATCAGAATCTCCCGCCTCAAGACTCACTAAACTCAGGAATTTAATTAAATATTTTTCAATTTATAATCCAGATCTTAGATAATTTATGTTAGAAACATTCCATAAGCTATTATTATACTTAAGATTTTCTGTTGCAAACAATTGTCCAATTTAGATTTTAAAATAACTTAAATCTTATCTAAGGAGATTTTAATTAGTAAATTTTGAACTAGTTTTACTTTTTACGAATTCCAGGTGTGGTCATAAATTTTGAACTAGTTTTACTTTTTATGAATTCCAGGTGTGGTCATTAATGACACTTGTTTACAATCAAAAATCTGTTTAATTACTTGACCAGCTTTTATTTTTATCTTACATTAAAAACAACCTTTTAACATTTTTTTAAAACAAAAACATTTTTAACATTTTTATTAAAAATAATTTACAAACATTTTGATATAGCTTTTAAATATATTTTCGAGAAACTTTTTCCCTGAAATATATTTAAAACAAGAAATCTTTTAACAATTTTCAAGAAACATTTAATAGTATTTTTAGATAACGGCTTTTACATATCTTAAATCATGTCTTTCTTCTATATAGCACAGATTATATATCCACATGCGAAATTACAATATTAAACAACACAATTAATAATTTACTCTTAACTTAAATAATATAACGAACATTTTTAGAATTATTAAATCAATTTAGTACGCTATAATTTTACTAATCCTATCTAATTATAGCGTTGGTTCGCATGCAAATATTGTAAGAGTCAAAACACATGTATCTCGTTAACATATTGCAGAATTCGACCACCACACAGAACAGCAGCACCATCGAGTAGCGAAGCCACCGTTAATACTGAGTTCGAACATAGTTTATTGGTTCCACAATACAATCTACGGAACAACGCCTCTGATGCGACATAAGTAAACACTTCTTTAGGCATGGTGGTCAGGGAGATGCACGAGATTCATGGGTTTTGTTTCCGAGTTGGCCAACAATCAAACGAATATTAATTAATATATATAATCGAGGAAATGTCTATAATGGGCATCGAATAAATGAAAACTTAACTACAGACGTATATTTAGAATTATTTATTTACGTATTTAATAAAAGAAAACATTATTAATGTGATTAATCATATTTTAAATTCAAAGTCTCAACAGCTAATTGATAATATTATATATATAAAAATATATTTATTTATATGGAGCATTTATTTATATGAAGGCGTAATCTAGCTACCTAGGGTTCTCGAGTGAGTATTTCTAATGCATGCTGTAAGGAATTTATACTTTGCACTGCAAGAGTCATCAGTAACAGCGGACATACATTTATTTAATAAAAATATTTATTTTACGACTAAGGGCAAACATTTATTTGAGAGTATATGATGAAGAGAATGCCGAGGCGGAGTGATAGAGAGAATAATAAACTAAATAAAAGAACACGTGGTACGCTTTAGAAGGGCGATGTAAAATGGCAGCGTTGAAACTGCAATGCCGTGAATAAGTTATAAGGGTTTCGGGTTGGTCTCTGCCGTGACCCGAAGAGGTAAGGTGTCACATGAGCATAACCAGGGACAAGCGGTCCGTGTCGCAATTTGCCAGCTGGCTGCATGACGGTCGTCAAGCCCTACGGGAACATTATCATGTCCGCTTGTGTAGGACGACTGGGGTTAATTCAACCCTAGAGAATCTGGAGTATTCACGGCGTGGAATGAGCCATCGGGGCTTCAAAACGTAATGCATGTATAATATCTAAAAGATTGTGGTAATATTTAATTAGATTTCAAACTCGGCCCAACATTATCACCGTTGACTGAAAGAAAATTGGTGACTCTCAAAGAAATGAAATTTACATAATTATTCATTAACATTTAATAATAAAAAAAATATCTAAAAAGAGAATTATTACAGCGAGTATGCCAACTATTACGGAGGAGTAGACCCTGCATTACAATAACTGATTCTTTGAATGCGTGTCGATTTATATGAAATTTAAGTTATTTATAAAAGCAAATATTAATGATAATTCGACACACATTCACTTTTCAAGCGATTATGGATTTAGCTTTAAAACTAAGATAATTATGAGAAGGTAATATTTCAATGATAATTATAAATGAAATGTAGATTTAAGAAATACACACCTAAGAAGTGATAGAAGGAGGGTAAGCTAGATTATGTGAGAAATTTACAGATTACATGAATTCTCAAATTTTAGTTTCTCAAAATTACAATTTTAACATTTAGAAGTTATACAAATAATAGGAGATGAGCTATAGCTTATTATTACTAGAGTACTCTATAATTTGGAATACACACACACAGGTACCTGTTTTATAAGATGTTTTCGATCATTGGTTTAATAGCAGATTGTTCGTAATTAGAAGTTTTCTTTCTTGTCCTGGGCATGTTGTTTTATTGATTTTTTTAACAGCAGCGGCTTTCTTGTTTATTTCAGGCAGCAGATCATTTTGGTGTTTTTACGATGGGCAAGGTGAAGCTCGGCATATAGTGGGCCATCTCCCGGTGGAGAATAATTTCGATGCTTACTCGGTCATACCTTGCAGTATTAATTTATTTAAGATATTTTAGATGCTCCACTCGAGAGCAAAGCTAAAATTCAAGTGCAAGTCTCCAGTAAGTCTAAGATGGCCTCCTTTTTCTTATCTTGATCTTTTAAATTTTCTGTTGAGATATTTTTAGGTTTTATTTATCTTGCCCTCAGGATAATCAATGCTCTGCTGGTTTTAATTAGAAAGAAATTTGCTGTGCTATTGTTTGTTTTTCTTTACATTCGTTAATTACATTCTTTTGGAATTTTGCTATAATTAATTTATTATCTATCACTGACCGATGCTTTTAAATTTTCAAAGACAAAAGGGAATAAAATTATTTTAACTTTAATTAATTATTGCATCAGATTTTGTTAGAATTATTATTTAATGAAATTCAAACTAAGCAACAAATACGAACTTTATAAAATTCAAAATAACTGATTAATATTACACAAAATTTATTTAACTACAAGAAATCTAAATTATATTATTTTATCCGTATTTATTGCGTTTAATTTGAGATCGAAATGTGTGCGTGTTTATGCTGAATTCTACATATATTTATACATTTTTAATATTGTTACACACACAATTCGATACCAAAAAGTTTAAATTTGGGTGGGATAGACCGGTCAGTGAGAGACGACAGAAAAAGGTGAAACTTGAGATTCGAATACGAATCTCACTGTTTCAATATATAATACTGTTTATACAGACATGAACGAATTTTATATTTATTAACATTTAAATAGGTTCGAACTTAGCACAGATGAGAGTGTCATTAGGTTTGATGGTGAAATGATAGGGGCTTGGAAAGTTATCGTTTCATATCCGAATACTTGTGACAAAAAAAATAACAAAAAAAAAAAGGAATTTACTTACAGTTGGCTATTAAATAATTTGATAAGCTTTTTTTTTTTTTTTACTAGTAATATTAAATCAATTAAGCTACCACATAGAGATGAAAACATATAAACCCAATTGCCTGCTACATTCTATACCGAGGAATTTCATACATATTAGACAATCAATTATTACAAAAAAAATACGACTAAATTAAAAGTTTAAAAGCATTCCACACAAAATAGAATATTGTCAAATATTTACATTAAACAAACTTTTATATCCTACTGGATATACGTTAATTAATATACAATGGGGATGTTAATTTTATATATATATAATGATAATTTATAAACTATATAATGATAAGGAAAGGCAGATCGTAACAAATATATACATATTTTTATCTAAATAGGATCTGGTGGTACATTAAGTAACTCCTCTTTATCTAACTTAAAACAGCACCCGAATATAATGTCATCCTTTTCATCTGATGTCCATTCATATCCCTCATACTCATCTTCCCATTTCACAGGAGGTCATGCCGGATGCATTTCTTGACCCTGTACAAACTTGCTTCCACTATATAGAACTTCCTTATCTGATCTTCTATTTAGGTCTACTCCTTCATAGCTAGAGAAATACTTTGGGTGTTTTCCAGATCTGTTATTTCCGAATAGTAGGCTTTGAACCCGTTCTTTCTCTCTCCCTCTGTTCTTCCCCTGGCGAACCTCTGTGGCTGTCTCCTGCCTTCTCTCTGTCCATCCCAGCCTTGCTTTCTTCCTACTTGTGTATGGATTCATTCTCTTCCTTTTCTTCTTGCCCTTTATGGTACTCTTCGATTCGTACTTCCCATACAGTCCACCTATTCGCCAGAGCTCTCTATCCAACTCTGTTCTGTCCTGCTGGAGCTCCGGCTTTCTATCTTCTACTATCACCTCCATATCCACACATTTGGATTCTTTATTCTCAGTCTCTACTATATTCTCCAGCGTGTCCTTGCTATCCCACATTTCCAATTCGGTCCTCTTCAAACGGAAATGGCAATTTTCATCATCCCCTTCGTTAATCTCTGGCTTGCTCATTTTGCCCAGCTCAGTTTTCCTCAACTCTTCCTTTTCCATTGGTTTTAGTTCTTCTTTTACTATTATATCAACTTTAATATGTTCTTCTTCTAGCATTGTGCTATCAGACTTTACTTCTTCTCCCTGATCTGACACTAACTCTTCTATCTCATCCTCTACTGTATTCTGCATTTCCTTGTCATTTTCATCCTGTGCTTTTTTTATCTTCTCTGCGAGTTTTACTGGAATCTCCTCACTTTTTAGCTGGCATCCCTGCAGGATTTTACACAGCATTTCTTCTAACTCTTTTCTGATTTGTGTTGTTCCTTCCTCACATCGCCTGCCCAAAACTTCAAAACATTGTTCCATTTCAAAATTATTTCTATGATCCCTCTCTTCTGCCTCCTGTCTAATTTGCTTTAATAGTGACTCCATCATTGAGTTCATATTCCAGCATTCTTTCTTAATTTCTTCTATAGGTCTCTGTTCAGTTACCATTGTGTCTGACTTTTCTGACATGGCCACACTCTGTTGTATAGGTGCCTTTTCCCTAATCTGGCTTGCTACTTCCCTTTCTTCCTCTGTACTACTATCCATTTTAATATACATTTTAATATACTAACAACAAAAAAAACATTTCTATTTTTACTGGCTCAATATGTTTTTACTAAAGTTTCTTGGTTTTTGTTTGCTTTACTAACTCGGCTAATTGCTGCACACCACAAAGAAAACGATCTGTCTCCTACTCATCTCAACACCTATGCCTAACTCTATTAATACACCTAACTTCTCGCTATACATTCACTTGATGCCCACCCAACATTTAACTAACATTGAAATAAATTTAATATATATAACAACAAAAATTATAAAATGCAACTCACCCTTGGCCTCTTGCAGCTGTTTTTCTTTTTTAAATTTTCCATGGTTCATGGTTATAATTTAATTTACACGTCTGTGCTAGTTTCGAACCTTTAAGATTTGATTTGACCTTACATTTATTTCCTTCTCTTTCTCATTCAATCCAATTCATAAAACATAAAACAAATAATAGACCCCCCTTTTTCTCTCTTTACTCCTGATGACAAAATTTATGTGAGAACGATTTGACATTTATTCAAATCATCCTCAGGCGCCAGTCAAGTGAGCAAGAAAGTTTACACAACATATATTATAAATCCCCTTAAAAATTCTACTATGCATCTATATAAATAATTTTTATATAATAAAATAATAATCTATTCAGGGTATGGAATTAATTGACGTTCAAACTCAGGATAAAAATCTATACATATACATTATTTTGGAAAACGAAAAAAAATTAATTCAAAATCATTAATTTTAAACAAAAGAATTTTATCTCTATACTCAATCTCCTCAGGGGTGGAAATAAGTTACTACAAACCCGGGGAAAAAATACTACATATATATTATTCATTATTATTTAAAATGGAAGGCAAAAAAAACATTATATGTACATATTAAACACTCTACAGGGTATTGCAAGGTGTGGGAATATAGAATAGCCACACAATGGGCGTCCAAACCTGGTGAAAAAAAATCTTACATATATACATTATTTAAAAAAAATTGGCTCAAAATCATTAATTTTGACCAAAAGAATTATATATATACTCCATAATCTCTTCAGGGGTGGAAATGAGTTACAAGCCCCACGATTTGGGCATCCAAACCCGGTGGAAAAAAAAATATACTATGTAACAGTCAAGTTTGTACATTCGCGTAACAGAATTCAGAATCCAAGCAAAAGAGACCGAAGCTGACCAGACTAGGACTGTGACATCCCGAGTCTGACCATACTTCAACTCGTAAGCCAGGATTCCAAGACTCAAGACCCTACGAATGACCACCTTGAAATTACACGTAGTATACCTCTTTCCACACGGCCAACATAGGTCATGGAGAAGCAATGAGACTCTGATAATTAAAAGAGAGGTTCTTAATTGACTAAGATAAATCACTAATCTAATTTAAATTAATGCATAGTTTTCACATATATAGGCTATGAATAGTAATTAGAATTGGATTGAATTAGATCAATAACGAAACAGAGAACGAAATACATTAAATTAATTATATATTTATTTATAATTGGCATGAAATTGATAAGTTTTACACATTTCAGCGTCGAATGTACAAACATTGGGTGGATAAGAGAACACATTCTCTTTTTATATACAATTCAAAATCACTTTACATAAGTAATCATTAAATTTCATAGAGGGGTTTAACATATGCCCATCTTATGAATTGTTTACAATTGATACATAATTAATCATTACGTTATGTCTATAAATCTCGGTAAGCCAAATCCTATTACATTTGTGGCTGTTACTTTGATCATGAATTCATTTACTAAAATACCCAATATAATTTAATAACGAGCGCATAAACCAGCTCAAGTAATGATCGATCGAACATGGCTTTCGAGAGAAAATTTCAGAATACTGAAAGCGTTAGGTTAAGGTGGGAGAGTTGGCTGCATAAGATTTTACCAATGTGCTATGGCACAGGTAAACAATAATAGGAAAAGTTGCTCTGCAGATGGATGAAATAACTTCATGGTTCTTGCGACAAACGCTGGTACCCTGTAACCGATCGCAATGCTGCGTGAAAAGGAACATTGTGTTCAGGAATGGCAGGGGTCTTACATGCTAACCTGGCCTTGGCTCAGGCTTCGCTACTGCTCTACCCTATAAGAGAAGATGTGCTGGCAATGCTGTGGCTCCATCTTAAGATACATATATTACGTATAGCAGCAAAACGAGAATATTTTTATAAAATAAGATCACATCCGCCAAGCAAAGAATGGTATATTTCATACTATAAAATACGAGTTAATAGCATATTAGCTCTATCAAATTGGGACCAACTCTTGCGTAGCCTGATAATAAATGTCTATGCTACTAAAGGGAATATTATTACATCTGTACTTTGACATGTTCGATCTATTAAGTTACTTATAGATAATAAATATTTAAAGAGGAAAAGTATATTTCTATGGACTTAAGAATTTATATGTCAAATATACTTATATGATCAAGGTTAAATTTAATTCTAAATAAACTTATCAAGTTACGTTTTTTTAAATGGTTGATTATAAAAGAGCCACATTTCACATATTAAATCATTTAAATAATAAAAAAAAATAGGATTTCAAAACAGCGTAGAAAGTTGATGCTATAAATAAATTACGCAAAGATTTTCAAATAATATCTTCTTAAAACATACATGAAATTAAGTGCTCACTGTTTCGAAATTTTGGCATATAAAATATAATAAGCATTTAAAATAAGCAAAGAAATATAGACACAACCGCAGTGATATAACTTTAAACTAAATAATTTACTTTAAATGAAAGGAAAATATAAATAAGTCAGATTATTTAAACATTAACACATTAAATTTTGATAGTAATTGACGTATTTAAAATATTAAATGGATTTTAAGTTTTGATTACATTTAGCTTTATCATTATTTTAAAAAGAAAGTTAGCTAACTTAGATGGATATTATTACATTTAGAATTACACGGAATTACACAGAGCTCTGCAGTTTGAAAAATAAAACGGTACCGGTATGATTTATCTGCAAGTTCTTGGCTGTTGGTTTGGTTTAGTTTGACTGGGCGGCATCATCTTTCCCATTATGTTAGGCTTGTCTCTTCTATCAGCATGATAGGCATTTCGACGAGAGAAACCCCATTCTCCCGCGGAGTAACAGCAACAAGATGCCCACTTTTAGCCGGACATGTTAACCATTAACAATTGTGAAGACTGGCTGCAATTCTCACTAACAATATGGCTGTCTATCTCTAACAATATGGCTCTCTCTGTTAAAAATACAGAGTATTTATATGTTTTCCTTATCGGAATCTCCCACCTCAAGACTCACTAAACTCAGGAATTTAATTAAATATTTTTCAATTTATAATCCAGATCTTAGATAATTTATGTTAGAAACATTCCATAAGCTATTATTATAATTAAGATTTTCCATTGCAAACAATTGTCCAATTTAGATTTTAAAATAACTTAAATCTTATCTAAGGAGATTTTAATTAGTAAATTTTGAACTAGTTTTACTTTTTACGAATTCCAGGTGTGGTCGTTAATGACACTTGTTTACAATCAAAAATCTGTTTAATTACTTGACCAGCTTTTATTTTTATCTTACATTAAAAACAACCTTTTAACATTTTTTTAAAATGAAAACATTTTTAACATATTTATTAAAAATAATTTACAAACATTTTGATATAGCTTTTAAATATATTTTCGAGAAACTTTTTCCCTGAAATATATTTAAAACAAGAAATCTTTTAACAATTTTCAAGAAACATTTAATAGTATTTTTAGATAACGGCTTTTACATATCTTAAATCATGTCTTTCTTCTATATAGCACAGATTATATATCCACATACGAAATTACAATATTAAACAACACAATTAATAATTTACTCTTAACTTAAATAATATAATGAACATTTTTAGAATTATTAAATCAATTTAGTACGCTATATTTTTACTAATCCTATCTAATTATAGCGTTGGTTCGCATGCAAATATATAATACTGTTTATACAGACATTAACGAATTTTATATTTATTAACATTTAAATAGGTTCGAACTTAGCACAGATGAGAGTGTCATTAGGTTTGATGGTGAAACAATAGGGGCTTGGAAAGTTATCATTTCAATATATATATATTCAGATCCAAGTATGCTTTGTCAGCACCCTTTTACATATGTTTGTACCTTCTTTATACCCATTCTATGTCTGTTGCCTGCTCAATATCTTATTTCAATTTACTTGATTTTTTAAGATATTACATTATAAAACTCACTTTTTAAGACATCTTATCCCACTATATATATTTTTTTTGGTATATTACCAATCATTCCCTAGTGTAGTATTAGCAGTATATAAAACAATATATGAAAAAAAAATTTACTTCTGTCCAATCTCTGGATATTTTTGTATTTGCCCCACATTGGGCACCAGTGACTAAACAATTATACTACATAATGGTAAGAACTCATATGCCTTGTTAACTTGTTGCAAAATTTCACCACCATGTTCAAAAAGCAGTATAACAGATGGGTTCAGGGCCTGCAATACCATATTCGAACATAGTCATTTCATTCACAACAAAACCCACATGAAAACTCATCTACCATAACAATAGCAATATTTTTCTAGGCCTGGTGGTCAGGTAAACAAGAGACTCTAATTAATTATTTAATATTATGGGCTACTGCTATATACTTAATACTAGTTGATAATGAAATGAGACATTAAATTTATTATTAAATTAAGCAGACACGCAAACATAGAAATAGATATATATATTAATATTTAATGATGATTAATTAATATACATGTAAATATATTATGCTACCAGGGTATCATATTTAAGCATATTCCATGCCTCACTTATAAGTTGTGAACATTATGAGATTACACCATGAGATCGTAATGAGGAGTTCATTTATCAACCCAGCTATCATTCCTTAATTTCTTAATATTAATTTACACTAATAAATTATCAATAGATTATCAGATGTGGAGGAGTGGAATTAGATTGAGCATAGACATTTATAATCATTATTAAAGTGACCTGCGATAGTTTGGATGCTGCCAAGCTATAATAGAGTTGGCTTTCTAAGAGGAAAACTGCTGAGAAATGTTGGAGATGAGTGGGATGGCCAAACATTGGGTCGGAGTCCTTAGGAGTAGTCATGAGTGCGGTATCGGTATGACATTATAGCCTTTCCATCCCTGACCATGTGACAAGGTAGTTACTATTAGAGTGGCAAGAGGGATGGCCAAACTTTAGGTCAGAGTGCTTAGGAGTGGTCATGAGTGTGGTATTGGTATGAGGTCATAGCCTTTCTATCCCCGACTGCATGGCAAGATTAGTTGCTATTGCAGTCATTTTGTATGCCCTTTGATTAGGGGAAGTAAACATTTACAGTACCTCTATTTCATTTCTGTGGTTTTAATTTAAGTCATCGATAAATCAGCCAGTTCACACATATAATGCAAACACATTTATCTACTCTATGCTTTGATAATATAAATATAAAATCCACCTCCAATCCCCACATGACTAAGCAATAAATTTGCCATTTACTAATCCCCTCCTCTTCTTTAATAAAACAACATTGCTTTATTTTAAGACTTAACAAACTAACTTTAAAATGAATGATTGCCAAGTAGCTAATACACTATATTAATAATTATAAGATCTCATCTTCATAATACATATTGAATTTAAATTTTATAATTTCCGAGCTGAGTGTTTGTTTGAAAGATACGGATTTTTATTTAAAATTAAGGTCGCACAAAAGAGGAGCAACTCTTCTGAAAATAAGAGGAAAAAAACATATGGAAAAATTTTTTGTAAAAAAAATAATTTTTTTTTAAAAAAATGAAGACCCAAAAAGAGGAGCAACTCTTCTGCGAATATATGGGAAGAAAAACATAAGCTTGAAATCACGTGAGCATGAAATATAATATTTAACTAATACAATATAAATTTTAGATACCCAAGTAGAATAATAAGAGATAGATTGTTTTACGAGGTTCATTACAATATAAGATTATTTACAGATAGCTACAGATCTACATTAAAGTTTAGTTAGAGTTACACGATTAGGAATTTGAAAGATGAAAATTAAGGTACATTATGAAATATAGAGTTAACTTTAGAGTTCAAACACAGTCTTTAATCTTGGGTATCATGTTATTTTTGATTCATCAAAGTGTGCACACTTGTTTGGAGAGTCCGAGGTTCCTGGGTTAACAGCAGTCACATTTAGAAAAATATTTATATATGGGGAGCAGCATCAATTTAGGTATATCTCATTTTATGGGAAGCTCCATGTTGTATAGCCATCAGTCCGGAGAAGTGCAACAAGGTGTGTACTCTTTGCACATTGCTAGATTTAAATTTGGATTGGAAGAAGAAACAGGCAACAGCATACTTTTTAATTTAATGGCTCTTTGACCCTTTTTTAATAACCAGTTGTTACTTTTATTCTCTTTTTCTTTATCTCTAGGATCCGTCAAACAACTGTGTCATCCATCCAAGCTGATTCTCTGGTCTGAGCTATATATCCTTTTAGGTCATGGATGCATTAGTGGTACAGGTTGAAATTTTCAATCTGACCACTTTTTAAATTTTACCTTTTTACATGACATAATTTAGAAAAGCTTTTGACAAGCCCTTTTTTATATAATTGTAAGTTTAAAATACTTTTTAGCTCTGTCATCTTTTCCCCCTCCCGCTATGATTTGCACTCTAATTAGCAAGGGAATTTCTATTTTTAAATATCTTTACGTTTACAAATTAAAAGAAATTTTTAAATTTATAATTTAAGTATTACTTGAATTTGACTTAAATAATAACAAATATGTTTACATTTAGTATGTAATTATTAGTTTATTTTATAAATTAAAATATTACTTAAATGATCACAATAAGATTAATATGATTATTTAATTTTACACAAAATCATGCATGGCAATTTAATCATACTCTGCAGTGCATTATTTTTAATATAAAGACTATATCAGAGGGTGTGTGTATATATGATGTTTTTAAATAATTGTACCTATATTACATATTATTATGCACCAAATCCAATATTCAAGGTCAGACTCCGTGTAAACTTATAATAATGGGTGGGAGATAGAATGATGACAGTGCTAAGGTGAAACTAAGATTTGAATACAAATCTTACAGTTTCAATAATGATACTAATTTTATAAATAGGAAGGGGGCCTGTTTCATCATTTAAAAAAGATGG
Source organism: Epiperipatus broadwayi (assembly GCA_028023455.1). Taxonomy (NCBI): domain Eukaryota; kingdom Metazoa; phylum Onychophora; class Udeonychophora; order Euonychophora; family Peripatidae; genus Epiperipatus; species Epiperipatus broadwayi. Next base: position 1,440,130 of record JAQFVV010006364.1, on the reverse strand, counting down.
ACAAATTAATCAAAACAAAGAAAACACCATGATCTATGGCAAAATGAACAGCACACTAATTTGCATAAATTGCAATACTCTTCCTCATTATCATTGATGGCACTCAGCTATGAATATGAAGTCTAAGAACTTTGAAAGCACTTAGCATATATAAACCTGTAAACAAAATTAAACTTCTCTAACAATCATGTTAGTACAGAATTATTAGCATTAGTAGTAGTAATAATAATAATAATAATAATAATAATAATAATAATAATAATAATAATAATAATAATAATAATAATAATAATAATAATAATAATAATAATAATAATAATAATAATAATAATAATAATAATAATAATAATAATAATAATAATAATAATAATATAATAATAATAATAATAATAATAATAATAATAATAATAATAATAATAATAATAATAATAATAATAATTGTTGACCAGTTGATAAGGAGGTCATGTGATGCTAGGGTAGCAGAAATAACTAGTTGAATTTCACTTTGTTACAACTCAATCCACTAATTACTATATTAATACAGCTTCAAAAACGTTATGTAAGAAAGGGTAAATGTAAGATCAAATTTTGAATATTGGTAGTTAAAATTTATTCACTAATAAAAATGAAACCTCTCACATAGGAAATAGTGCTATTGTTGCTTTTAGCTTTTCTTCACTCTTTTGTGGTTATCTTTGGCATTATTTTTTTTGTCTTGTGTTTATTTGGTGGCAGAAGCTGGAAATAAAACATATGTTAGTTAGTTTTTTTTTTTAAAAAAATCAGTAGATAATATTATACGGAGAATATAATACAAACAAGTCACCAATATTAATAATTTTTATTAGTCATATATTAGACTAGAGATTATCCACCTAATGAATAATATTTCTTTAGTGTAATTTTCAATACACCACTCTCATGCAAGGTGGGAACTGGTTTTTATCCACTTTTAACACCTTGTGGATGTATTCTTAAAGACATATGAAAAAGATGGATGATCACAAGATGCACACTGCATGCTGAACCAGCATTCATCAGTTGGCCCAGACCACAATCACACAAATCCTTATCATTGATCAATAAATATAGTGAGCAAATTGCTGCAGTTTAATTAATAAGTGTCAAACATACTGCCCTCACAACATTGACACAAACAACTTGATGAAAGTATACTAATAATTTTTGTTAGTCATTCATTAGACTAAAGATTATATACTTAATGAATAACATTTCTGTAGTGTAATTTTCACTGCATCATTTTCACAAAAGATAGGGACTGGCAAACATATTATTTATTAAGCCACCACTATCTCGGCTTTTATTTTTCCAAGATAACAATTGTCAGCTGTTGAAAGCTTTTCTTTTGTTTGAATTCACAAAAAAATGATTACCTTTTTTGTAGTTTATTTTAAAAATATTTAATTTAAGACAAAAATATTTATGACAGTCAGATTTTATTTCAAAATATTTGTACTGCATTTAACTTTTATCATTTTTAAAATTAGTTACAAGTGAAATTTTAAAGTCCAATTTAACCACATCACTTTGATTGCTTTTTAACAAAAACCTTTTATGTACATATACACACATACACCTACATTTCAACTGTCCTGCAGTCCTCTTCAGAGCCAGTTTATTTTAATCTTTTTAAGAAAACGTTAAAATAAACTGGCTCTGAAAAAGTCTGCCAGACAGTCAAAATGTATGTGTATGTGTATATATACAATAAAAGGTCTTTGGTAAAAAGTGTTTGAAGTGATTCAGATAAATTGGATTTATATAAGATATAGCAAAAATAAAAGAAAAGTTATTTTCGTAATACTTCTGGAATTTTAAAGTTTAAAATAATGTTTTCTTTTTTATTATGTCTTAATCAGAATTCATTTGGGTTTTAGAAATAGAATTAAAACAATTTTTGATTTGTTTGTTAATATGTTCTTATCTGCAATTACAACAATTATTTTAATTATGCAAATTACTTGCAGACTTAAAATATAATTTTAAGAATATTTTTGTTTATATTCTTATTTTTTAATAAATAAAGTAAAAATTCAATAATACAATATAGAATAAGATTTCAGCATTAAAATAAAATGTTAAAAATACAATTGGAGTATTCAAAACTTGCAATGAAAAAGTGTTAACTCTATTGCCCACAAACTGTAAAAAAATAAATATGATTTCTCCAAATAGTGATTGACTTCCTTTTGATCAACCTCTTGGGACTAATTCATAAATTGGGAAAATAAAATATAATAATAGATTTTATTACACAACAGAAATATTATAATCTCTTTTGTGTCAAAAAATGATTTATGGATTTATGCACAGCATTAATTAATTATAAGATATTTACATTTAAATACTCTGTTAATCAAATAACTACACGTAAATAATCAAAGCTCTGGAACCATGAACTAATTGTGATATCTGAACAAGTTTTTTTAAAGTACTATTTCCACAACATTTATTGATTTAATAATCTTGAATTTAAGTTCCAGTAGTAAAAATGTAAGCTTTGATCCAGAAACCTTTTTGATTTTTAAGTATTGCACTATACCACCAGACGAGACCAAAATAGACAAAGAAATGAATTATATAAAAATGCAACTAAAGAGTAACCAAAAAAATATTAGAGTTAAATGAAATATGAAAATTAATTTTCAATCAACACATCTTATCTTCTTCTTCAATTTAAAATTCATTATTCATATGTCCATTTCAAAAATGTTATCATCAAACTAACTGTGTCACTACTGAATTGCTTGAGACATTTCAAAATTACTTTGTGATAACTATGGAAAGTTAAGACTCATAAATTTATTCATGTAAAATCTAATACATTTTATTGTAATTTTAATTAAGGTATTCTTTAAATATAATTTGAGATGGAAAGCATGCAATTATAGTGTTCTCTTTATTTAGATCTATATTTTTAGCTTAAAGTTGTGATAATATTTATTTATTTTTTATGATTTTATATAGCAGTTTAAAATTTAATATTTAAAAGTATTTTTATCTCTTATATATATATATATTATGACCTTTCTATCCATTGCCCCTCTAAATTTGGGCCATCACAATCTGCCCTTTACCTATGTTGTGTAACTACATACACCTTGAGCCTACCACATTACGCCGCAATCCACCCACTCACCCTATGTGTATTTACGTGTATATGTGTACTCCACTTCTCCCAAAATAAATAATATAATATAGTGAAATCGCCTCACTGGGTTCTAGCTCTAATAATTAATGAGATATTCAATTAAATACTTTACTAGCTCAGGTTTCTTAAAATTAACTTAGGTTCTGTTTTAGACTAACTCAAATAACTATTCTATAATTCATAAGACTAGAAGTGGAAATAAAGGATGATAAAGTAGATTGCATTGAGATAATATCCCATAGGATACCATCCCAATGGCATAAGAACACTATCCCCCCTTTTACTACTATTACATATAATAACTACATAGTATTCTTATGACTTCTGCAACTTCTAATCACTAAAACTCATTTAACAATTAAAGTATTAATCTTTTATCTATAATAACAATAATAGTAATTATCTAGCTCAGATAAAATAATCTCAGGTTCTTAAATTTATTCAAGGTTAAATTAAAATAAAGTAGCAAAATATGATAAGGGATTTTGTGTCATAATTTACTACTCTGAAGTTAGATTAATAATAAAACAATAAGAATAATAATCACAATCTTCATTGTTTACTCTAACTAGTACGGCTTTTCTTTTATCGCAAATTTATAACCGTAATAAATTGGTTAATAATTTAATATCCTCTTTTTTTATCTTTAAGTAATAAAATAAATTAGTAAGTGGCAATGTTTAGATAATCTGATAAATGAAGCAAGTGGCAACTAATAGCATATAATTTAGCAAATCATTATGACAATGGATTTATGACCAGTAACGTCATGCAATTTTATAATTATTCAATTACAAAACATTAATAAAACATTTAAGATTAAATATACTTCTCTATTTATATTTTGTGCAAACAATTATATACTTAGTTTAATGACTGTAAACATACCCGGTGAATTCATGCAATGATGTAGAGAAAACAAAACTCAGACACAAGTTTTAATAAACAAATTTTAGAATTTTATTAACAACAATCAAAATTAAGATAAAACAAACAAATATATTTACATTTATTTACAAGGGATATCCTCCTTTCTTTTAACACTACAAAAGTTAAATTATACATTTTTAGATTTCTTTTATAGCTGATTAAAATTATTATGCCTTTTATAATTTATTTATTTATTTCTAATTAGGTTTATTATATTACTTAGTTTAACTATTATATGGGTAATACTATTCTTTACCTTTTAATATTAAAAATTACCGTATTATAAGTTATATATGTGGGTAAACATCATTTATAAACATTATAAATTTATAATCAATATGGTTATGTCTAATATGTAAAGATTGGCAATCTCAATGGAAATGATGGTAGTCCTATTGGATTGAAATTTAGAGGAACATCATGAAAGGCAAGTTTATAATTGTACTTTTATAATGATTTTTTTTCTGGTTCTATCAGTGTAGAAGTTAAGTCTGATATATAAACATTGGCAGTCTCAATGGAAATAATGATAATTAGATTGAAATTTAAAGGAACATCTGAAAGACAAGTTTATAATTGTATCCTTATGATGCTTTTTCCTGGTTCTATCAGTGTAGAAATTAAATCTGATATATGAAGATCGGTATTCTCAATGGAAATGACAGTCTATATAAGTCACTTTGCATCTTGTTCAAATATTATTACTACCTATTACGTTTGTTATCTAATGCTCGTAAACTCTAATACATTTTTTTCATAGGCCATACTCATGTTTAATGCCATAACACGAGTTTAATTATCACCTGTTTTAGTTTCACATATAATATAATTATCGAATGTTATTATATTCTTTAAATATGCAATACTTATATTTTTAAATATAAACAACAACAAGAAAACGTTAAATCATTTTTAATATTTTTGTATACTTCTACTTAGATATATTTTTATAAAATTATAGTTCATTTCTTGAAAAATTAACATAATTCTCTGACTCCTTCCTTTCTTAGGATATCTGCATCTCTCTTTCAATGATCACAATCTACTCTTTGTTAATACTTAACTATTCTTATTTCAAATAACAGCATGACATACATTCTAAAAATTATCTAATGCTTCTTTCAATAGACTTATCAAATAACAATGTAGTTGCAAGAAATACAGATAAAGATAGCGAAACATGTATAGGATATTGGGAAGACAGATAGATAACTTATCAAAATATATACTTCAAAATGTATGGAACAGTGTGAAGAGGGCCGACATTCCTTGTCTGATAACCCTGACGATAAGCATGATGTGGCAGCTATTTATTCAGCTTTACCAAACATCTAATAAGATTCACAAGAAAGATAAAATAACACTGTCCATGACAACATGTGTAACAGTCGTAGGGCTTTGTTAACTACGCTGATTACCATCTTACTTATAATTCCATTCCCTATAGCATCCTAGTTTTTTAATACATCATCTTGGTTTCCGAATCTCCACGTACTACCAAGTCACTACCCAAACTATCTCTCAAGATTTTTACTGTATCCAACATCACTAAAACTAACTACCTTTTAAAACAATAAACAAAATTCACTAACATAAAACATTCCCCTATTCTATAAGAACAATTTGCCTTGCTTTATTACACTGTAGGTTCGACATCTACGTCTTATTAAAATAACACTTAAATATCCTAATCGGAAAAATTAACAGAAAATATGACATAACCATTGGTTATATTGCTATATTAATAATACATTAAATGATTATAGTATGCATATTTTTAAAAAATCTAATTACATCTCATAGTGTTTTAGAGTGTTGTTTTTCAAAATGCGTTTTACAATAACTATAACAATAAAATTTTGCATTACATTCATTCGATTCACAGCTGATCTAAATAAATAAAACATACATTATATTATTAATAACCATAAAATGTACCAAAATAATATTTTACCTTCCCATTAGAGTTCGTAGTGGTTTTCTTTCTCCTCGAGCATCGCAAACATACAAAATTTCCACACACATACAATTTTATTTGAACATTCAAAATCAAAAAAAAAAACATATTATTTTATATAATGTTATATTGCAAATTAATGTATTTGTTTCCCTATTGCTATCTAAACTCAATGTTTAACTTAGATTAATAAAGAAAATAATTTAAACCATAATCACATATGTTTCTGGCGGTAAATCTTGGTTAGTCCACTAATATTTATTATTTCTTCTTTGTCCGAATGTTCTCCTTTCTGATTATTAAAGTCTTAAAATAAATTAGTTCATTTAGTTAACTGTTTAGACGATCTTTAGTTGTAAGGTTTAATTCAAAATTATTAAAAATATTTATTTAGTTATCCCACAAAGTTTTTAATGTTGGGCGAATATTACCTCGGCGCTTTTATGCATCTTTATTTCTAGCAGAACTACAAGTATTTATATCATTACGGTACCAAATTGCGTTTTTCCATGGATCCAATATTTTATATTTATTTCTCTGTAAACTATTTTTTTCTTCTTCTTCTTCTTCAGGCAAGTAATTTCCTTGGTAATTTCACTTTATTCATTATTATTTTATATACGACATTTTTGATCTTTAACTATTTTTAGAGTAATTGCTCAGGTCATCTTAAAGAAAACAATTCATAAAATTTCTTTTTGTCCATTTATTCTTACACGAATAATATTTATTTTTATTTTTCCTTATATTCATTAACTTTGCGCACAATGTCCTTTCATTAATTTTACATGCACTAAAGCAGTTTTCGTAGTAATATGCTATACAAACTATATCAATGAACAACGTTAACATTTTTGAAATATTACAAAATTTATAACTTGGTTTTAAGAATCCATCCATTTTTATTGAAAATTTAGATTATATTTTAATAGAATTCACTGGCAGGTGACTGTGGAGTTAGTGAAACATTATTATGAGAATTTTTTTTTTTAAATTTTATTCTTAGATTCGCTTCAAAAGATTTTAAAATGTTAATTAGTTTCTTTCAAAGATATTTATTAAAAATTATAATAAAATTGACTAATAATTGAAGAAAGAAAGAAATTTTTAAAGAGCTTAAAATTTTACCTCTGCTCTGGAGTCAACACATTTTTGTTCTCCTCGTTTATATAATTAGTTGGCATGATTTTTATTGTCTGCCAAAATCTATCTTTTTATTGGTCAATTCCTACTTGGATTCTATAAACATTTTCTAAAGTTTTAAAATTGTGATGTAATAGACTTAAATATTAACCTATTATTACTTTTAAATTAATTATTATCTATTACAATTTAATTACTTCTAAATAATTTTGAAACAATAATTAATAAAATGTACAATCTTATCTTTTTATTATAATGTGTGACAATTCCATCCAGTTCTATAATATACTATTTAAACATTTTAATTATTTGTATTAATTTAAACTAGTGCTGATACATAAAATATTCCAGACAGTCACGTAGACATTTCCGGTGTTTAGTCTAGTTTTATCTGTCTTAATAAATTTGTTACTTATATCATTTAAAATGATTATATAAAATTTTGAAAAATAATTTAGAAAAATATAGAACTAGATACAATTCTCACCATCACAATATTTATTATTAAATACATTATATTAGTCTTTTTACTGTTTAATTATAGTTTATAATATTAAATACTATATAATATTAATTTTAAAATTTTTTAGTAATTGACCATTTATAATCATAATTGACCTATAGAAAAGGGCACAATATATATATATATGTATTGTGAATATTCAGATTAATGATCCAGGTATTTAAAAAAAAAATAAAGAAGTTTGTTGATCTTATTTGATTTTTCTTTTGCTTGATAGATAGATAATGGAAGATCTTGGAAATATATATTTAAATTGACCACCATGGCAACCTAAAGCTTATTAATAGAATTGTTTACTGTTGATTCTAGCTTTAAAATAATAAATTCACTATAATCAAACTCAGGAAAAAATAAATTTTGAAAACAATTCAGTACAATATAAGTTAACTTGAATAGGATCGATATTATTTTACATATTTCATGTATATTAATGCAGTCACCATAGTAACATTATTACATATAATTCAATGTTTTTGTGTTATGTATATTTGTTTATAAATTAATTTAAAAAAATATTATTATTAAAAATATATATATATGTGTAAATTATTTGTGTTTATAAAGTGAATAAAGGTTGTTATATTAATTTTGTATTTTGGTTTACAAATAATAAGAAAAATCTAATCGAATTTGGATTTAATTTCCATGTATCCATTTTCTCCAAACTTCCATCGTACTTGAATGCCAGGCAGGAAAATTTGTTCTGTTTTATCATTTGCATTGAGGTTTATTTGAGTAATATTCAGTGGTTGTTATGATACCAGAATGCCAGAAAGAGAACACATAAATAGCAACCAACAGACTATAAGAGAAGCTATCGTCTTTTTGTAATTGCCATGGATGGACCTATTTTCTGTGTTTTTACAAATAAAAGTTTTTCAATATTTTTTTTTGCGTTAAACCATAAAACATGAAAAAATAAGCTTAAATTATCTGCCCGTTCAATCAGGTGAAGGGGCAGTTGCGAAGAATTTCAAGGAAAATGATAACAAAATGTAAAAAAAAAAAGAAACCTATAAAAAAAAAATGCTTTACATAAAAATCGGCTATTTTAGTTTAAAAAACAAAGATATTTCTGGTTTAAAGTTTGGCGTATATCTAAACATCCTGTCACGAGCAAAGGAACACAGGATTAATTCACATCATAAAAAAAGGCTAATTAAATTGCACTCTCCTCTCTGGAAAAGAAAAAGGACTGTTAGTGAAGCATTGTTTCGAATTATTATTTCTGAGAAATAAACTTCTGTTTGCATCATAAAAACTGAAGTCAGTCAATGGACAACAAATAAATAGTGAACGGACAGACTCTTATATATATATGGTATGATTTTTTTTTTATATAAAAATGTGTGCATAATAATTGTTTTTACATGTATTTAAAAAGGATGTGTATTTTATTTAAATTATCTTTAAGAGTAATATAATTTATTAAATGAAAATGATTGGAGAGATTCAAATATATCATGTGATTTCATATTAATTTATCGGTTATTATTTTGATAAACAAATAAACTTCAATCTCATCCTATTTCATATCTTTGGTATCTGTTACATATAAATTTTTTTTAGTAAGATATCCAAAAGTCTCTCCATTCATTCATTCATTTTTTTTTTATGTCGTTAATGTTTTCGCAGCACATTTTAGAAATACACATAGTAATTTTATCATTTTTATTTATTCAATCAATCTGAAATATCAATTAATTTCCTATGTATTTGGTTATTAATCTTGCCAATTTTCTTTCATATAATCAAATAAATTGAGTGATTCAAATTTCAAGACTCCGTTAATTTTTTTTTTATTAGTTGGATTGAATAAGATGACTTAGCTATTTAAATGGCAAGGCTCAAACTCAGCTTGGTAAGTGAGATAAAATATAAGATATGGTATGTTTTGCTTATTAGTATTTTATTTTATTCCCATATGAATTTTATATTTATATTTGCATTCGAATATTATATATATTATCATTTATCTTAGTTAATATTACAAAGTCAATCATTTCATGTTTGTCTGATTCCGTCATAAAAATCTAAATAGATCGTGCTTTATTGTTGGTTCAGAATAACTTGTCTTAGATATTTTTCTTAAACTTCTATAAAATGAAGAGAACAAACTTCATTGACCGGTTTAATTGAATATTGTTTTGATTTGTATAAATATCAATTATAATCATATTTTAATTATTGCCAACCAATTCTATATTCAATTGTTTAAAGATTCAAATAAATAATATTAATACTCATAGGTGAATAAACATCCAATAGAAACTTAATATCTCTTTTATGTAATGTGGTTGGACATTGTAGAGTTAGAAATGAGCTAATAGAGTGTTGATAATAAATTCCAGTGAAGTATTCTATTTTAACACATAAACGAAGCAATAATTAAGTATCACTTTATTGGAAGATATGAATAAATTATTTATATATTACTTTATAGCTTCTTATTAAACTAGATGCAGATTAATTTGTTTAACTTTTAAAGGAGTGCATAGGTTTTCAAAGTGTTTATAAAATGATATAAAAACTAGTTGATTTCAATAGAAAATTATTAATTAAATATTGGAGTAGAAGAATTGTGTATCGCTTATTGACACGAATGTTTATACTTTCTATTTAGCATTTATTAAACTAGATATATATTTGAGTCAAGTATTATTTTGTTTTGATATTTAAATAGTGTCTATATGTAAAAATGTTTTGTAAAATACAATTATAGGTATTTAGAAGCTTATCCGTTAAGATAAAATGCAGCATCATTAAATAATGAAGTAGATTTAAATTACTACAATAATAATAGGTTAATAAAATATATATTGAAATCTGCTTTAGTTATCAATTGGATTGGATTTTCACTAGATTGCTAATAAAGTAGTTAGCCTAATCATATACTATTATTGTTTAGGGTGATGATATGCTAGTGCATTGCTCAGTGGAGTGTACTTTGTAATGTGATGGATTTGTTGATGTCTGGAGCAGATAATCTCATCATTCTTTCGTTTCCATATATAGCTTAAACAAATTAGACTTTAGGAGAGAGTATTTGTGCTTTGTGATGGTTTATTACATAATAATAGACCCGATTGAGCTAGACTAGATTAATTTAAATTACATTTTAAATTTTTATCAGATCAGATTGATCATCCTAACCATCACCAGCAATCATCAATTCCATCGGTTACAAAATGGTGCCACATTTGGGGCCTTCTTTCTTCAATTTAAATGGAATACAGCATTCATTAAATTCCATCGGTTACAATATATATATATATATTGTGTGTATGTGTGTGAAATTATCAAAACCTTGGTGAAATATTTCCATACATCAGCATCATATTGAGAAATTCTTATAATGTACTCTCTGAGAATGATGTGTAAACTTTAAAAGTTTTCCCTCTACAGACAGAAATTCTTTCCACCAAAAGCTATTGCTAATGTTTTAATAAAATATCATTTAGCCTCCGAATTCAAGTACTTTTAGAACATCAAGGCGTCTATGAAAATTCATGTTTCTGATGCCTATAAAGATAAATGGATTAATCAAATGGGTATATTAGTGTATGTTAGAAGTATAACACTTTTTTTGTAGCAAAGTTAATTAAATCAACTTTTGTCATATTCTGATTTTGAAAATATGAAACAACTTATTAAATTGAAAGACATGGTTTACAAATTATAATATATATATTTATATATATATATATGACAATAAATGGCGTTACAACAAAAACACCTTCAAGTGTTTGTTTACATAAACGTCACAGCGAGTATTTCACTATCTCTAACATAATTTCCACCTTCATATCATGATTTCAAGCTATTTGCTATCATCAGTGAAGGACAGGATTAAGAAACTAGATCTAAAACACAAACTCTGAGCATTTAAGAAACAGTTTTTATTCAGCTTGCGAGCGTGAATCTTTTAGACATGTAATGTCTTCAAACTCAGCATCGCATGCCAGATAGCTACATGGGTCTGATATCAGTTCAGCATCACCACATAGTAGAAGTCTCTTCAATATATATCATTGCAAGAAAGACCTCAAAGGTACATTTATGAAAAACAAAAAACACAAGTTAAAAACTTGCATACACTTGTATTTATGACAATAGATGGCGTTATACCAAAAACACCTTCAAGTGTTTGTTTACATAAACGTCAGAGCGAGTATTTCACTATCTCTAACTTGATTTCAAGCTATTTTCTATCATCAGTGAAGGACAGGATTAAAAAACTAGACCTAAAACACAAACTCTGAGCGTTTAGGAAACAGTTTCTATTCAGCTTGCGAGCGTGAATCTTTTAAACACATAATGTCTTCAAACTCAGCATCGCATGCCAGATAGCTACATGGGTCTGATATCAGTTCAGCATCACCACATAGTAGAAGTCTCTGCAATATATATCATTGCAAGAAAGACCTCAAAGGTACATTTATGAAAAACAAAAAACACAAGTTAAAAACTTGCATACGCTTGTATTTATGACAATAGATGGCATTATACCAAAAACACCTTCAAGTGTTTGTTTACATAAACGTCAGAGCGAGTATTTCACTATCTCTAACTTAATTTCCACCTTCATATCATGATTTCAAGCTATTTGCTATCGTCAGTGAAGGACAGGATTAAGAAACTAGATCTAAAACACAAACTCTGAGCATTTAAGAAACAGTTTCTATTTAGCTTGCGAGCATGAATCTTTTAGAAACGTAATGTCTTCAAACTCAGCATCTGGCAATGCTGAGTTTGAAGACATTCGATGCTGAGTTTGAAGACATTACATGTCTAAAAGATTCATGCTTGCAAGCTGAATAGAAACTGTTTCTTAAACGCTCAGAGTTTGTGTTTTAGATCTAGTTTCTTAATCCTGTCCTTCACTGATGATAGCAAATAGCTTGAAATCATAATATGAAGGTGGAAATTAACTTAGAGATAGTGAAATACTCGCTCTGACATTTATGTAAACAAACGCTTGAAGGTGTTTTTGGTATAACGCCATCTATTGTCATAAATACAAGCGTATGCAAATTTTTAACTTGTGTTTTTTGTTTTTCATAAATGTACCTTTGAGGTCTTTCTTGCAATGATATATATTGCAGAGACTTCTACTATGTGGTGATGCTGAACTGATATCAGACCCATGTAGCTATCTGGCATGTGATGCTGAGTTTGAAGACATTATGTGTCTAAAAGATTCACGCTTGCAAGCTGAATAGAAACTGTTTCTTAAATGCTCAGAGTTTATGTTTTAGATCTAGTTTCTTAATCCTATCCTTCACTGACGATAGCAAATAGCTTGAGATCATGATATGAAGGTGGAAATTAAGTTAGAGATAGTGAAATACTCGCTCTGACATTTATGTAAACAAACACTTGAAGGTGTTTTTGGTATAATGCCATCTATTGTCATAAATACAAGCGTATGCAAGTTTTTAACTTGTGTTTTTTTGTTTTTCATAAATGTACCTTTGAGGTCTTTCTTGCAATGATATATATTGCAGAGACTTCTACTATGTGGTGATGCTGAACTGATATCAGACCCATGTAGCTATCTGGCATGCGATGCTGAGTTTGAAGACATTACGTGTCTAAAAGATTCACGCTTGCAAGCTGAATAGAAACTGTTTCTTAAACACTCAGAGTTTGTGTTTTAGATCTAGTTTCTTAATCCTGTCCTTCACTGACGATAGCAAATAGCTTGAAATCATGATATGAAGGTGAAAATTAAGTTAGAGATAGTGAAATACTCGCTCTGACGTTTATGTAAACAAACGCTTGAAGGTGTTTTTGGTATAATGCCATCTATTGTCATAAATACAAGCGTATGCAAGTTTTTAACTTGTGTTTTTTGTTTTTCATATATATATAAGTTTATTGACTGTAGTATAAATCAAGAATACTATGACTAAATTAAAGATAAACTTGATTGATATTGATAGGGGTTTTCCAGCTCTTAAATTTTGTTTTAAAGTTTCATTACCAATGTTCATAAATTCTCATATCTGAAGCATGATCTTAAAATGATTTTTGCTTAATTTCTATCATCACCAACTTAATAAATAATTAATAATAATCATTAATATACTTACCTGAAGTAGGTGATGTCAAAATTGTGAATATAGAAAATGATACCTGGATATCAAATTGTGGCAATTATTAATTTGTGTTTGCCCATTGAAGAATTACTACATTACTAAATGTAGAGAGACGCACATATATACAAATAAACACAAACTCTCAGCTATAAGTTTAAATTGAAAGTAACCTATTCAATTTTGGATATAAAGTTCAATTCTTAGTGACCGTAGAAAATCCTTATCCTAATCAAAGGTTTTCACTTCACTGCTGCCTTTTAGTATTTTTAAACAATTTCTGGACTGCTTTTTAGTAGAAATAAAAAAGATTTTGAAGTTGTATAAATGTAATGCCTCTTAATGTTTCAAGTATCAAAAAAATGTTCCTCTTTCCCTTTGTATATAGTTTCATATTTCTAAAAATACGTAAATGTAAAGTAACACATATTTTTTTAAATATATATGCATATATAAGATCCTACACATTTGAACAGTTTAGTCAAGCTCTGTATGCATTGTTGAAGTATGTTTTTCTTTTTCTTCAGTAGTATTCCTGTCCCAATTTGTTAATATTTTAAATAGTATTTATATTTTTTATATCATCAGAAATGAAAATTAATGAAATCCATTATGCTATTCTTTTTCATAAATTGCAATAAATAATAAAAATTATATTCAGCAGCTATATATATATATATATAACATTAGAAACCAGTCAACACTTAGACAATCTCAATATAGATAACAATCAACAACTTAACACTGTTTGTCAAGGCAATATTCTTTTAACAATAAACCCGTTTAGCCTTGAGCATTATTACACTTGATATATATATATATAAACAAAAAAAGACTTACAAATCCAAGAAATAATATATTTCAACCTTTTTTTTAAGTGTCATAGCATCGGCCGGGACGCGAACCCGCAACCCGGGCAACTGCCTGCAAGTGCAAGGCAGTCGCGCTGACCTCTCGACCACCAATGCAAGACTAACATATTTCAACTTGAGGACTGGTTTTCCTCAGAAAAAAAAAATACACAGTAAAATGGTGATATTCAAAAATTACACATTTGATAAAAGATTAGAAATTTAACAAAAACCAAAATTACAGATTTGATAAAAGATTAAAAATTTAACAAAAATCCACCAGTTTTTGTTAAATTTATAATCTTTTATCAAATCTGTAATTTTTGAATATCGCCATTTTACTGTGTATTTTTTCTTTCTGATGAAAACCAGTCCTCTGGTTGAAATATATTATTTCTTGGATTTATAAATCTTTTTTTTGTTTTTATATATATATTTCTCTTAGTTAGTTTTTGATATATTAATATTTTTACTTGATATATTTATATTGTATCAAACTAAAATTTGATGTAATTTTAGTATTTGAGATAAGATCAAGCCTGTTTTTTTTTAATTTTCTCAATAGTTTTAATAGATAATGCATTAATTTTTAAGTATTAAAATGGTTGCTATGGTGATGAAATTTTAAAGTGAAGGTGTTATTATTGCTACATAAATTAACAAATTTAATCCCATTCATTTAAAATACATAAGTAAATAATAAAATTTATAATCTTAATAAAATTTTTGTTTCTTTATTCTCTCTATTTTCATTTACTACATTCATAAGTAGTCAATAGTTATAAACCTTACAAACAATTATTAAAAGTTTTAAGTGGGTGGATTGTTGTGGTTATGTTATATGTTTAATATATGAATTGGAAGAATATATATAAAATATGTATTTCCAATGCAATGTTATAAATATGTAATTGAAATTGTTTTGGTTTGTACAAAACAATATTATTTGTGTTTATAAAGTGCAAGTATTATTATTATTATTATTATTATTATTATTATTATTATTATTATTATTATTATTATTATTATTATTATTATTATTATTATTATTATTATTATTATTATTATTATTATTATTATTATTATTATTATTATTATTATTATTATTATTATTATTATTATTATTATTATTATTATTATTATTATTATTATTATTATTATTATTATTATTATTATTATTATTATTATTATTATTATTACTACTACTACTACTACTACTACTACTACTACTACTACTACTACTACTACTACTACTACTACTACTACTACTACTACTACTACTACTACTACTACTACTACTACTACTACTACTACTACTACTACTACTACTACTACTACTACTACTACTATGTTTCAATAAAGGCTTTATTGATCTCAATGGTTTACATAAGTTTACATCTAGAAAAATTTGAAATTTAACATACAATGAATAATATTAGGGTAAACACATATAAATGAATTTAGTGGTTACACTTTGTGGTTAATGGACTATAACAATATAAAAATTAAACAAGCAAAAATAATCAGAGTTCTAAAGTTTGAGGAGCTTATTCAGTTTTGTCTGCATATCACTTTGAATGTTAGTTGTATGATAGTTTTTCTTTGCAGCATTCACAGCATTGATGGTTGTTTTAACAATGACCATGTTGCTGCATATAAGTGGGGGTTGGTTATTATTTTATCTCTATTTCGAATGTGTAGCAGTTTGTTGCTAAATGTAGCTGGGTGTCGTCTGGTGTTATTGCCAATTAAGAAAGTACATCGGGTGCACCAATACGCATATAGAACAAATGTGGCTGCCCTAATGCTAGGTATTGATCTTCCCTGAAAAGCAGCTATTATGTGATTAATGATTGTACCCGGTTTTCTGTAGGTGTTACATATCATCTGTCGTGTTTGGTTAAGTGCTACACATTGATAAATAAAGTGGTCCAGTGTCTCTTCTGCTCGATGGCAGAGTCCACAGAAGGGGTCAATAGATATATACATTCTTTTATGATAAAGAAAGTGGGTTGTTGGCAAGGCAATGAGATTGATTTTCATGATAAAATCAAAGTATTTGGGCTCTAGAGCCCATTTTTTATATTCCTTGAGTAGTCTCTTGTTGTTAATTCCTAGCATAGGTTGTATAACATTAGTATCTGCTTCTCTGTTTATTAAACCATAAATATCCCAGTATGAATACTTATGCAAATACTGTTCTGGAATCTTGTCTGTGGTTTTGCATTGGTATATAATGTTGGTGAAAAAGGAACCTTTTGGAGGTGGTCTATCTGTTGGAGTAACTTCTAGCAAGTGGTTAATTTTGGGGTATTTGGCAAGTATTGTGATTATTGAGTTCCTTAACTTCTGTATATGAAAAACATTGATGTTGTGCAAGCCAAGTCCATTTTTTATTAGAGGTTGGCTAAGTTTTTTTGTGGAAATTGCTACTGTTTTTCTGGCCCAAAGTAGTTTATTATATATGGTTTTAATTTTTGAAATGAACCCCTTTGAGAATGAAATAACCGGTACATAGTAAGTTATTTTGGTTGTGATAAGCTGGTTAATTAACTGTACTTTGGAATATAGTGAAAGATATGCCTTGGACAAGGAGTTTATAATTTTTGTGGCTTCTTCTTTAAGTTTATTTTGGATATGACATCTCATTCCTGTAATTCCCATATGAAATGGGAACCCAAGGAAAGAGTTTGGTTTTGATTTGTAAATTGATGTACAGGGTTTACCAGTGTATAGAGACCAGGCTGTGGTTTTTGCTGGATTAAATGATAATTCATATTTTTGTGAATATTCTTGTAATATCTTTTGGAGTTGCGGTATTTGTTTTTTTGATGTTAGGAATATGGTAACATCATCCATATAGGTGATGCAAGTAGTGCGCTGTGTTGTGTCTGGTATCTCGATCCCAGTAAATGCATTTTGTATGCTTTTAATAAGCGGATTGATGTAAAATATAAACAATAGTGAACTAAGAGGGGATCCTTGGGATATAGATTTGGTGGGTGTGAAAGATGGTGAGTTTCTTCCATTTAAAGTTATATGGATCTCTCTGTTCAGAAGCAGGTTAGCAATTATATATAGATGTGTTCTAGGAATTTCTGTGTCTTTTAGCATTTTTAGAAGTGTGTATATATTGACTGAGTCAAATGCAGCTTCTATGTCAAGCTGCACAACAACGGGTCCGTATTTTTTCCGCTGTTTTACTGTTGCTAGAATTGCTTTGAAGAATAAAGCTGCTTCTGTTGTTGAAGAGTTTTTCTTTGCATATTGTGCTTCGGAGATAAGTGGCATTATATACGGTTCAATTTCATCTTTAATAATTTTCTCCAGAATTTTGATTGGCAAAGGTCCCATAGATATTGGTCTGAGGTCTGTAATAGGTGGAATAATTGCTTTCTTTTTATTATAGGGTACTATGGCTATTGGATAGACACCCTCCATGGGTTGAATTTGTTGTGCTAGATGGTTTGCTAACTGACACAAATATTCTGTTGTGAATTTACTTAGATGCTTTAATACAAACAATGGAACTCCAGGACTACCTGGATGGCAAGCGTTTCGAATAGTATTTAGTTTTGTTGTGAAGAGATCTTTTGTGAATGGGGTTTTTGTCTCTGGTGGGCCAAACAGATTATGTGGTATTTTATATGGTTGTCTTTCTTGTAATTTTTCTTTAAAATATTCAAAAATTGGCATAATCATATTGTGTCCTGCATATGTTCCACTATTTGTATATAGTGCCATTGGCACTTTTACATCTGGTTGGTTCCCCAGCGCCCATCTTATATAATCTCTTGTCCAAGTGTGTGGCCTGGTTAGGCATACCTTGCTTTTCTTTATCTTCAGATAGCTTTTGAGTTCTTCACATGCTTTATTGTATGCATGTGTAAGCTTGAATATATACTGCTGGGTGCAGTGTGATGGGTTAATCATGATTATTCTCTGGTGTAACTGATCTGCCAGAGACAAAAGTCTTGATGGTGGAGGTTGTTTTTTTGTTATATGGTTAATGTTAAAGGACAACATTCCCATAAATGCTAGATATTTCTGGACCGGGTTCAAAGTCATATCTTTGATTTTGTTTAGCATTATGTAGGTCTCAGAGAACAGAAATTCAGGGGTTGTTTCTGGGAGTAAAACTCTTATTGTTCTTGTAAGTGGAAAGGGTGATATTTGAATTTGGGCACAGTCAATTGTGACTATTTGAGCTGAGTGATCGGAAAAAGTTGAGGGAGTTAGTTTTATTTCAATAAGGTGGTGAAGCATTGGAGAATAAAAGCACAGATCAATAAGTGAAGAGAAGCGATTATTGTGGAAAGAGATGGCATTATCTGGCAAAAAACCTTGGCCACTCATTAGTGGTATGTTTATTCTGTGAAGCCAACGTTGGGTAAATTCCTGATATTTTAAATTAAAATCTCCAATTAAGATGGTTGGGTTTGAAGTTGTAGCTAACCTTGAATTAATGTTTGCAATTATGGTATCTATTTTTTTATCCTGTAAAGGCATATATACAAAAACCAGATTTATTGTTATGCTTTTTTGGTTGAAGGTTGCAATTAATAAGTTCATGTCAATGTGAATTATTTTGAACGTTGTGAATGGGCAATTTCTAGCAATTATGAGTCCAGTTCCAGCTGAGGGAGAGGAAGAGTCTCTGGAGCATGCACAGAAACCTTCTGTATTTAAATGTTTGGCTGGGTCAGTTTGTGATCCAGCATAAATTTTTGTCTCAAGTATACCAAGCAAGTGTGGTTGTATATCCTTGATCCAATGTTTTAACTTATTAATTTTTGAGGTTGAGTTCAAACCCCTGACATTGATTGCCGCAATTTTTATTTTCATTATATGTTTTTTGGTTGAGATTTAAATATTAGGGTTGATCTGGTGTTTCTTCCCATTCATTCTCATATTCCATTTCCAGATCTTCATCTGTTTCCACTGTAGTTGTATTGTTGTGATCAGAAAGGCTAAGGTTGGATTCTGTTTTGATTTTTTTGGGCCCTCTATTTTTCTTTGGTGGGCGGCCTGGTCTTCTTCTTTGTTCTGTGTCAGCTTTGGTGATTTGAGGCATATTTGGGGTGATAGCTTCCATAATTTCCATTGTTGTATTATTTTTAATATTGGGTGTTTGGTGTGTTATATATATTTTTTCTTGATCACTATTACTGTGTGAGTTTATTTGTTCTTTTATTATCTCTTTTTCGTCAGTATTTTTGGTAGGCTGACTTAGATTGTGCGCTATTTTTTCCATTGGAGCGTCTTGAGGTTGTTGACTTTCTGTTTTTTTATTAGTAGGGGTTTGAATTCTATTGGTTGATTTTGTTGATAAATCCAGAATTTCAGGTGCTGGCAACGTGTGTGCAGTTTTTTTATTATTCAATTGCTGTTGATCTGTGGTTTTTTTATTAATTTTTTCTTGTTTATTAGTTGTTTTCGTTATCTGTTTTGTACTGTTTGATTCCGGTTGGTGAGCTTCTGTTGGTTGATCTTCAGAGCTCGGTTGGTTTTTCTGGTTGATTTTGGTGTTGCAATCGATTGCTAAGTGTCCGGTTTCACCGCACGCAAAACATCTCGGCCTTAATCCTTTTATGTGAATAGTCAGTATTGCATTCTGGTCAATTATTTGTGTTGGAATATCCTCCGGGTTTACATTGTCATTCAGCTTTATTTTGAACTGAAAGTTGTTGCTGAAAACCGGTATGGGGGTGTCGGATAAGTAGATTTGTTTTATATAAATAGCTTTGCCAAATGACTGTATTAATTTTTGAAAATCCTGAATGGTATATCCGAAGTAAGTGTTTTTAATTATTCCGTTACAATAGTTTTGCAAGCTTTGATCGACTATTATTAGCGCGTAGCTTCCTAAAGTTTTTACTTTAGTTTGAAATCTTGCACGCTGATGTTCATCGA
This sequence comes from Epiperipatus broadwayi, assembly GCA_028023455.1. Classification (NCBI taxonomy): domain Eukaryota; kingdom Metazoa; phylum Onychophora; class Udeonychophora; order Euonychophora; family Peripatidae; genus Epiperipatus; species Epiperipatus broadwayi. Next base: position 1,419,543 of record JAQFVV010006364.1, on the reverse strand, counting down.
AAAACTGAATTGCAACGTATCGCGAGTTTGGATGCTCTCCAATACTAGAGACTGTATCCCACAATGCTGTTGCTGTCAGCTCCTCGTAAAGAAGCTCTCTGGGGAATTTATAGAGTGTTAAATTCCTATCAGTGACAGCTAACACTAATGATCTCGGTGAAAAAATTTTTTGGAAAGTTGCGAATAATTTTTTTGGGATGGTACTGTTGAAATTAACGTTTATTTCTTGCAGTTCATCTTGATTCCATATCGTTGGGGAGGGCTCTTCATTATTGTTTTCCACGAGGTTTAAATTATTTATGTCGGCTTGATTTACCTTCCTAAATCTTGCTGTCTGTGTTAATGCTGGACTTTTTTCGATGCTGTGAAGCTGCTGGTTTATTTTTGTTACGTTTGCGTATGTTTTTGCGATAGTCGCAGTTTTCATTTTATCGCCGTTTGTTTGAGTGCAATTTACGTCGTTTGCTTCTTGACGCGACGCCATGTTTGTTTATGACGTTAGAATTATTTTTTGTTATGAACGACCGTATTACTTACTTTTTGCTAGAAAAACAACTGTTCAGTAATCAGCCATCGCTGTCTTTATCTATCACAGATATATATCACAGTTTTTAAGTGTGAAAACGATTAGAATATGGGAAAAAAAGATTATTAATAAGACCTTCGTTCTTGATGACTTAGGCATACACGCGCATGCGCATTCTCTTATTATTATTATTATTATTATTATTATTATTATTTATTATTATTATTATTATTATTATTATTATTATTATGTTTCAAAGCAAAACTTTATTGAGTCTAAAAAGTTACAGAGTCATATATTGATTTTTTACAAATGAAAAACAAATTACAACTTTCAGTATATAAGTCTTTATCTTTTCTGCATACTTTTTTTGTCTTCTTGTTTTTAAATTTGGTCTTCTATTTAGTTCAGTTTATGCTTGCATTTTTTTTTAAAATTGGAAAAAATTATGATGTTGAAAATGTCATCATCTATCTTATTGGTCTTTATATTTCATAGACTGGATCTCTGTTTCAAGTGTGACCATGTGGCTGCAAATATATCTGGTTGAGCTAGGATGCTGTCTCTTTTTCTTAACAGTTCTAGTTTTATTGAATATGTTGCTGGGTGGCGTCAAGGGTTATTGGCAAGTGCAAAAGTGCATCTGGTGTACCAGTAGGCATAAAGGCTGTATGTTGCTGCACGAATAGCAGGGTTGTTGCCTTTTTTAAATGTATTTATTATTTCATCAATTGAAATGATAGCCTTTCTGTATGTGGTAAACATTGTGCGACATATTGTTTCTAGGGCACTGCAGGAATGAAGAAAATGATCTTGTGTCTCTTCTTCTCTATGACATAGCCCGCACATGGGGTCTATATTGGTATAGAATCTACAAAATCTAAGGAAATGGGTTGTGGGTAGAGCATTGAGATTAAGCTTAAGTAGAAAATCGAATTATTATTATTATTATTATTATTATTATTATTATTATTATTATTATTATTATTATTATTATTATTATTATTATTATTATTATTATTATTATTATTATTATTATTATTATTATTATTATTATTATTATTATTATTATTATTATTATTATTATAATATAGGGGTTTGAACTCAGACTTTCACATGACCCTCAACTATCCACACTATCTCATACTGCTGACACCTTTGATTACACATGTCAAAAAGATAAACACCAATAAACATATTTTGTGCTAAACCAGCACTCATCAATTGGTCCAGATTATTATCTCCACTCATATATACAATCAATGCTCAGATTATATTAAGATAGCTAATCTTCATACTTTAATGGGCAGGCTTCAATCCACTCCATCCCACAACACTTTAGCTATCCATTCATTGAAAATATGATGATGTAATCCTCAAACCCGCATTGGTGTGAACCTTCTTATTCTACCCACGTTGACCTTAAGTTACTCTGTCCCTCATGTACTGGACATAATCCACTTACATACATATATGAGGGCCAGGCAGACCTTACAGCACTATATTTTAATATATGAATTTTTTTCTACAGTACAGGCTTTTTTGTGGAAGAAAATAATAAATTATTATTATTATTATTATTATTATTTTTTTTTTATTATTATTATTATTATTATTATTATTATTATTATTATTATTATTATTATTATTATTATTATTATTATTATTATTATTATTATTATTATTATTATTATTATTATTATTATTATTATTATTATTATTATTATTATTATTATTATTATTATTATTATTATTATTATTATTATTATTATTATTATTATTATTATTATTATTATTATTATTATTATTATTATTATTATTATTATTATTATTATTATTATTATTATTATTATTATTATTGTAAAAGAAAATTTGTTTTGGAATACAAAGTGAATGAGTGCAACCTTGGATTTGATGATGAATAATATATCAATTATGCAAGGTTATAAATAAGATTGAACAATTTGTCTTTGCTCTCTAACACCTTGACTTTCCTAAAAGAAAATGCAAATACTCTTATATATTGTTTTTTATTTTTATTTTATAAGTATCTGCTTAATAATTACAAACTAATGGAGTAGAAAGAATTGTATTTGTCCAGGAAAACAGGCTCATTTCCTGTATCCTTGTTAAAAAAAGTATAAAAGAAATTTATAGCATTAACATTCATCCCAATATTTGTTTTGGATAACTGTATATAAAGGGGTCTTATTTGGATTAATGAATATCATCAAATTATTTAAAACTCATCCAATAGACATTTGAACTCTTGTGTTCCTTTGGAATCCCTGCATAGAAGGATTGTTCATGATGTTTATTAATGCATTTTGTTTACATATTTATATGTATTATATTATGTTAACATTATTGATTACAATATTATAAGTTAATTAATTGTTCTTTATATATGTGAAATAGGAGAAAATTAAGTTTAGTTTAAATTTAAAATTTATATCCTAAATTTTAATCATTAAAATTCTAATTTGGAATAACATGTTTATTCGTTGACCATAAATTATTTTGATATATATGTTACAAGTATTAAAGATCTAAAACAATTGTATTGTAACCATCCCTGGTACTTGAGTACTAAACCTGCAACATGGATCATGTATTAGACTTTTATGTGCCTGTTACGTTCATATCACTCCGTCACTTGTGCTGTGACAAAATAACATGTACATGGCCCTTTCTTCTGCAAAACAAATCAACAATTACAAAGTTATTGGGAGGTTGATATGAATGTCAACAGCCACAGTATGTCTAATACATGTTTTGTGTTGCAGGACTAAAAATAAGTGAACAATAAATGATTTAAAAATACATTATAAAATGCAATATAGTTTAAATATACACCAAACAAATAATAAATGATTTAAAAATACATTATAAAATTCAATATAGTTTAAATATACACCAAAGGAATTTTGGTTTGTAATTAATTTGTATAAAAATACATTAAGTACATTACCAACAAAATGGAGATCTGCAGTAAAAAATTTTGCTTCAAAAATAAAACCACTTGATTGCAAAGGATGCTGGGATTTTCATAAAACTGCTAATAAACATTTTTTTTTTTTAATAAAAAAATTAAAGCAAAAACTTAAAAAAAAACATATTAATTATTCCACATACACCAAATGAACAGTAAATGATTTATATTTTTAAATGGGTTTTTTTATAAAGAAAATAAATCAAAACTCCTAAAAAAAAGACATACTAATTATTACACATATACCAAATGAACAGTAAAATATTTTGACTTTTAAATAATTTTGAACAACTTTTAAAAATTAAAAAAAAAAAATTTTAAGAATGAGGCCATTAATCAAAAAAATAGTTATTTAAATATACACAAAACAAACAGTAAATGATTATGATTTTGAATTAATTTTGATAAAAATACATTAACTATATTGCTATGACACTTACTAGGTAATATATACACACAAAATGGAGATCTTCAGAAAAAATGTTCACTCCGAAAATGAAACTACTTAATTGCAAAGTATGCTGGGATTTTCATAAAACTGCTATGTTTTTTATAAAGAAATTAACCCAAAAATTACAAAATAAAAGACATATTACTTAATACACTTACATTAAATTTTTATTTATTCAGACAGAAACATTTCTTTCATGATTTTCAGTATTGCTAAGAATACAATAACAGAAAAATATCCAATATGATGTCAACTGTGACATCATCATTGTAGGACTATGTCTTTCAATATGACATCATCATGACATGACACATTGATTGTGAGTATGAAAAGATCCTATCTCCCTTATCCCCCCTATGTTGCAGATTTAGTACTCAAGTACTACTTATTGATGTTATAATTTGAAAGTAAAGTAAGTGAATAAATATACTTTTTATTATAATTTATCTTAATAAATTATGTTGCAAATATTATATAATCATCATAGCTTTCTTATATTTTAATTGTGGGTGTGTGTATTTTGTTTTACATAAATTTTAAATATAATATAATAAACATTAAAATAGGCTAATTTTTGCCATATAAGTACCTATTTTTATGAATATTAATTTAGATGAAGGATATATTTCATGATGTCACAAATGGTTAGTTGTTATTTTAATATCTACTGTTAATTAATATTATTTTAATTAAACAAATAAACTTTTTTTAGTTGTCATTTCAGTCATTAATGCAAAGCTATTGGCTAATAAAATTTTAATATATAGTGGTTATAAATAGTCAAAATAAAAGTCATAGATCAATTCATAGATCACATGACCCTATCTCTTAAGTTTGTAAGTTATAAACAGTGAGGATTGCCAATTCCTCTACAAGCTTTATGATAAATGCTTAGCCAGAGCCAGCACTTAAAATATCTCTGTCAGGAACCCCTCCCCAAACCCCTGACCATGGTTTCGTGCTTTGGCACTCCTCAGAGAGGTGTCAGGGTAGGTTCAGACACTAGATCTAAAAATACCAACCCAAAGCTAAGCACTTAGCTAAAAGTTATCTATTGAGTGGAAAATCTGAAATTTTCAGACATGTACATGTCTTCAAACCCAGCTATCCAACTCAAATAGCTATATGGGGCTGATAGATCTTCAGCCATGCCACATAGTAGTAGTCATAGCAATATAAAATTGCATAAGACTTTTTGGCAGAGACTATAAATAGTCAAAATAAAAGTCATAGATCAATTCATAGATCACATGACCCTATCTCTTAAGCTTGTAAGTTATAAACAGTGAGGATTGCCAATTCCTCTACAAGCTTTATGATAAATGCTTAGCCAGAGCCAGCACTTAAAATATCTCTGTCAGGAACCCCTCCCCAAACCCCTGACCATGGTTTCGTGCTTTGGCACTCCTCAGAGAGGTGTCAGGGTAGGTTCAGACAATAGATCTAAAAATACCAACCCAAAGCTAAGCACTTAGCTAAAAGTTATCTATTGAGTGGAAAATCTGAAATTTTCAGACATGTACATGTCTTCAAACCCAGCTATCCAACTCAAATAGCTATATGGGGCTGATAGGTCTTCAGCCATGCCACATAGTAGTAGTCATAGCAATATAAAATTGCATAAGACTTTTTGGCAGAGACTATAAATAGTCAAAATAAAAGTCATAGATCAATTCATAGATCACATGACCCTATCTCTTAAGCTTGTAAGTTATAAACAGTGAGGATTGCCAATTCCTCTACAAGCTTTATGATAAATGCTTAGCCAGAGCCAGCACTTAAAATATCTCTGTCAGGAACCCCTCCCCAAACCCCTGACCATGGTTTCGTGCTTTGGCACTCCTCAGAGAGGTGTCAGGGTAGGTTCAGACACTAGATCTAAAAATACCAACCCAAAGCTAAGCACTTAGCTAAAAGTTATCTATTGAGTGGAAAATCTGAAATTTTCAGACATGTACATGTCTTCAAACCCAGCTATCCAACTCAAATAGCTATATGGGGCTGATAGATCTTCAGCCATGCCACATAGTAGTAGTCATAGCAATATAAAATTGCATAAGACTTTTTGGCAGAGACTATAAATAGTCAAAATAAAAGTCATAGATCAATTCATAGATCACATGACCCTATCTCTTAAGCTTGTAAGTTATAAACAGTGAGGATTGCCAATTCCTCTACAAGCTTTATGATAAATGCTTAGCCAGAGCCAGCACTTAAAATATCTCTGTCAGGAACCCCTCCCCAAACCCCTGACCATGGTTTCGTGCTTTGGCACTCCTCAGAGAGGTGTCAGGGTAGGTTCAGACACTAGATCTAAAAATACCAACCCAAAGCTAAGCACTTAGCTAAAAGTTATCTATTGAGTGGAAAATCTGAAATTTTCAGACATGTACATGTCTTCAAACCCAGCTATCCAACTCAAATAGCTATATGGGGCTGATAGGTCTTCAGCCATGCCATATAGTAGTAGTCATAGCAATATAAAATTGCATAAGACTTTTTGGCAGAGACTATAAATAGTCAAAATAAAAGTCATAGATCAATTCATAGATCACATGACCCTATCTCTTAAGCTTGTAAGTTATAAACAGTGAGGATTGCCAATTCCTCTACAAGCTTTATGATAAATGCTTAGCCAGAGCCAGCACTTAAAATATCTCTGTCAGGAACCCCTCCCCAAACCCCTGACCATGGTTTCGTGCTTTGGCACTCCTCAGAGAGGTGTCAGGGTAGGTTCAGACACTAGATCTAAAAATACCAACCCAAAGCTAAGCACTTAGCTAAAAGTTATCTATTGAGTGGAAAATCTGAAATTTTCAGACATGTACATGTCTTCAAACCCAGCTATCCAACTCAAATAGCTATATGGGGCTGATAGATCTTCAGCCATGCCACATAGTAGTAGTCATAGCAATATAAAATTGCATAAGACTTTTTGGCAGAGACTATAAATAGTCAAAATAAAAGTCATAGATCAATTCATAGATCACATGACCCTATCTCTTAAGCTTGTAAGTTATAAACAGTGAGGATTGCCAATTCCTCTACAAGCTTTATGATAAATGCTTAGCCAGAGCCAGCACTTAAAATATCTCTGTCAGGAACCCCTCCCCAAACCCCTGACCATGGTTTCGTGCTTTGGCACTCCTCAGAGAGGTGTCAGGGTAGGTTTAGACACTAGATCTAAAAATACCAACCCAAAGCTAAGCACTTAGCTAAAAGTTATCTATTGAGTGGAAAATCTGAAATTTTCAGACATGTACATGTCTTCAAACCCAGCTATCCAACTCAAATAGCTATATGGGGCTGATAGGTCTTCAGCCATGCCACATAGTAGTAGTCATAGCAATATAAAATTGCATAAGACTTTTTGGCAGAGACTATAAATAGTCAAAATAAAAGTCATAGATCAATTCATAGATCACATGACCCTATCTCTTAAGCTTGTAAGTTATAAACAGTGAGGATTGCCAATTCCTCTACAAGCTTTATGATAAATGCTTAGCCAGAGCCAGCACTTAAAATATCTCTGTCAGGAACCCCTCCCCAAACCCCTGACCATGGTTTCGTGCTTTGGCACTCCTCAGAGAGGTGTCAGGGTAGGTTCAGACACTAGATCTAAAAATACCAACCCAAAGCTAAGCACTTAGCTAAAAGTTATCTATTGAGTGGAAAATCTGAAATTTTCAGACATGTACATGTCTTCAAACCCAGCTATCCAACTCAAATAGCTATATGGGGCTGATAGGTCTTCAGCCATGCCACATAGTAGTAGTCATAGCAATATAAAATTGCATAAGACTTTTTGGCAGAGACTATAAATAGTCAAAATAAAAGTCATAGATCAATTCATAGATCACATGACCCTATCTCTTAAGCTTGTAAGTTATAAACAGTGAGGATTGCCAATTCCTCTACAAGTTTTATGATAAATGCTTAGCCAGAGCCAGCACTTAAAATATCTCTGTCAGGAACCCCTCCCCAAACCCCTGACCATGGTTTCGTGCTTTGGCACTCCTCAGAGAGGTGTCAGGGTAGGTTCAGACACTAGATCTAAAAATACCAACCCAAAGCTAAGCACTTAGCTAAAAGTTATCTATTGAGTGGAAAATCTGAAATTTTCAGACATGTACATGTCTTCAAACCCAGCTATCCAACTCAAATAGCTATATGGGGCTGATAGGTCTTCAGCCATGCCACATAGTAGTAGTCATAGCAATATAAAATTGCATAAGACTTTTTGGCAGAGACTATAAATAGTCAAAATAAAAGTCATAGATCAATTCATAGATCACATGACCCTATCTCTTAAGCTTGTAAGTTATAAACAGTGAGGATTGCCAATTCCTCTACAAGCTTTATGATAAATGCTTAGCCAGAGCCAGCACTTAAAATATCTCTGTCAGGAACCCCTCCCCAAACCCCTGACCATGGTTTCGTGCTTTGGCACTCCTCAGAGAGGTGTCAGGGTAGGTTCAGACACTAGATCTAAAAATACCAACCCAAAGCTAAGCACTTAGCTAAAAGTTATCTATTGAGTGGAAAATCTGAAATTTTCAGACATGTACATGTCTTCAAACCCAGCTATCCAACTCAAATAGCTATATGGGGCTGATAGATCTTCAGCCATGCCACATAGTAGTAGTCATAGCAATATAAAATTGCATAAGACTTTTTGGCAGAGACTATAAATAGTCAAAATAAAAGTCATAGATCAATTCATAGATCACATGACCCTATCTCTTAAGCTTGTAAGTTATAAACAGTGAGGATTGCCAATTCCTCTACAAGCTTTATGATAAATGCTTAGCCAGAGCCAGCACTTAAAATATCTCTGTCAGGAACCCCTCCCCAAACCCCTGACCATGGTTTCGTGCTTTGGCACTCCTCAGAGAGGTGTCAGGGTAGGTTCAGACACTAGATCTAAAAATACCAACCCAAAGCTAAGCACTTAGCTAAAAGTTATCTATTGAGTGGAAAATCTGAAATTTTCAGACATGTACATGTCTTCAAACCCAGCTATCCAACTCAAATAGCTATATGGGGCTGATAGATCTTCAGCCATGCCACATAGTAGTAGTCATATCAATATAAAATTGCATAAGACTTTTTGGCAGAGACTATAAATAGTCAAAATAAAAGTCATAGATCAATTCATAGATCACATGACCCTATCTCTTAAGCTTGTAAGTTATAAACAGTGAGGATTGCCAATTCCTCTACAAGCTTTATGATAAATGCTTAGCCAGAGCCAGCACTTAAAATATCTCTGTCAGGAACCCCTCCCCAAACCCCTGACCATGGTTTCGTGCTTTGGCACTCCTCAGAGAGGTGTCAGGGTAGGTTCAGACACTAGATCTAAAAATACCAACCCAAAGCTAAGCACTTAGCTAAAAGTTATCTATTGAGTGGAAAATCTGAAATTTTCAGACATGTACATGTCTTCAAACCCAGCTATCCAACTCAAATAGCTATATGGGGCTGATAGATCTTCAGCCATGCCACATAGTAGTAGTCATAGCAATATAAAATTGCATAAGACTTTTTGGCAGAGACTATAAATAGTCAAAATAAAAGTCATAGATCAATTCATAGATCACATGACCCTATCTCTTAAGCTTGTAAGTTATAAACAGTGAGGATTGCCAATTCCTCTACAAGCTTTATGATAAATGCTTAGCCAGAGCCAGCACTTAAAATATCTCTGTCAGGAACCCCTCCCCAAACCCCTGACCATGGTTTCGTGCTTTGGCACTCCTCAGAGAGGTGTCAGGGTAGGTTCAGACACTAGATCTAAAAATACCAACCCAAAGCTAAGCACTTAGCTAAAAGTTATCTATTGAGTGGAAAATCTGAAATTTTCAGACATGTACATGTCTTCAAACCCAGCTATCCAACTCAAATAGCTATATGGGGCTGATAGGTCTTCAGCCATGCCACATAGTAGTAGTCATAGCAATATAAAATTGCATAAGACTTTTTGGCAGAGACTATAAATAGTCAAAATAAAAGTCATAGATCAATTCATAGATCACATGATCCTATCTCTTAAGCTTGTAAGTTATAAACAGTGAGGATTGCCAATTCCTCTACAAGCTTTATGATAAATGCTTAGCCAGAGCCAGCACTTAAAATATCTCTGTCAGGAACCCCTCCCCAAACCCCTGACCATGGTTTCGTGCTTTGGCACTCCTCAGAGAGGTGTCAGGGTAGGTTCAGACACTAGATCTAAAAATACCAACCCAAAGCTAAGCACTTAGCTAAAAGTTATCTATTGAGTGGAAAATCTGAAATTTTCAGACATGTACATGTCTTCAAACCCAGCTATCCAACTCAAATAGCTATATGGGGCTGATAGGTCTTCAGCCATGCCACATAGTAGTAGTCATAGCAATATAAAATTGCATAAGACTTTTTGGCAGAGACTATAAATAGTCAAAATAAAAGTCATAGATCAATTCATAGATCACATGACCCTATCTCTTAAGCTTGTAAGTTATAAACAGTGAGGATTGCCAATTCCTCTACAAGCTTTATGATAAATGCTTAGCCAGAGCCAGCACTTAAAATATCTCTGTCAGGAACCCCTCCCCAAACCCCTGACCATGGTTTCGTGCTTTGGCACTCCTCAGAGAGGTGTCAGGGTAGGTTCAGACACTAGATCTAAAAATACCAACCCAAAGCTAAGCACTTAGCTAAAAGTTATCTATTGAGTGGAAAATCTGAAATTTTCAGACATGTACATGTCTTCAAACCCAGCTATCCAACTCAAATAGCTATATGGGGCTGATAGGTCTTCAGCCATGCCACATAGTAGTAGTCATAGCAATATAAAATTGCATAAGACTTTTTGGCGGAGACTATAAATAGTCAAAATAAAAGTCATAGATCAATTCATAGATCACATGACCCTATCTCTTAAGCTTGTAAGTTATAAACAGTGAGGATTGCCAATTCCTCTACAAGCTTTATGATAAATGCTTAGCCAGAGCCAGCACTTAAAATATCTCTGTCAGGAACCCCTCCCCAAACCCCTGACCATGGTTTCGTGCTTTGGCACTTCTCAGAGAGGTGTCAGGGTAGGTTCAGACACTAGATCTAAAAATACCAACCCAAAGCTAAGCACTTAGCTAAAAGTTATCTATTGAGTGGAAAATCTGAAATTTTCAGACATGTACATGTCTTCAAACCCAGCTATCCAACTCAAATAGCTATATGGGGCTGATAGGTCTTCAGCCATGCCACATAGTAGTAGTCATAGCAATATAAAATTGCATAAGACTTTTTGGCGGAAACTATAAATAGTCAAAATAAAAGTCATAGATCAATTCATAGATCACATGACCCTATCTCTTAAGCTTGTAAGTTATAAACAGTGAGGATTGCCAATTCCTCTACAAGCTTTATGATAAATGCTTAGCCAGAGCCAGCACTTAAAATATCTCTGTCAGGAACCCCTCCCCAAACCCCTGACCATGGTTTCGTGCTTTGGCACTCCTCAGAGAGGTGTCAGGGTAGGTTCAGACACTAGATCTAAAAATACCAACCCAAAGCTAAGCACTTAGCTAAAAGTTATCTATTGAGTGGAAAATCTGAAATTTTCAGACATGTACATGTCTTCAAACCCAGCTATCCAACTCAAATAGCTATATGGGGCTGATAGGTCTTCAGCCATGCCACATAGTAGTAGTCATAGCAATATAAAATTGCATAAGACTTTTTGGCAGAGACTATAAATAGTCAAAATAAAAGTCATAGATCAATTCATAGATCACATGACCCTATCTCTTAAGCTCGTAAGTTATAAACAGTGAGGATTGCCAATTCCTCTACAAGCTTTATGATAAATGCTTAGAAAGAGCCAGCACTTAAAATATCTCTGTCAGGAATCCCTCCCCAAACCCCTGACCATGGTTTCGTGCTTTGGCATCCTCAGAGAGGAGTCAGGGTAGGTTCAGACAGTAGTTCTAAAAATACAAACCCAAAGCTAAGCACTTAGCTAAAAGTTATCTATTGAGTGGAAAATCTGAAATTTTCAGACATGTACATGTCTTCAAACCCAGCTATCCAACTCAAATAGCTATATGGGGCTGATAGGTCTTCAGCCATGCCACATAGTAGTAGTCATAGCAATATAAAATTGCATAAGACTTTTTGACAGAGACTATAAATAGTCAAAATAAAAGTCATAGATCAATTCATAGATCACATGACCCTATCTCTTAAGCTTGTAAGTTTGAAGACATGTACATGTCTGAAAATTTCAGATTTTCCACTCAATAGATAACTTTTAGCTAAGTGCTTAGCTTTGGGTTGGTATTTTTAGATCTAGTGTCTGAACCTACCCTGACACCTCTCTGAGGAGTGCCAAAGCACGAAACCATGGTCAGGGGTTTGGGGAGGGGTTCCTGACAGAGATATTTTAAGTGCTGGCTCTGGCTAAGCATTTATCATAAAGCTTGTAGAGGAATTGGCAATCCTCACTGTTTATAGTGGTTATGTATTGATTTACACTTTACATTTTATAATAAATAATCATAAAATAGTTCTGGAATCATATGATTGGATTGATAATGTATATATACTGTGATTTCTTATATTTTATTTATAAATTTAATAAATTATTATTTCAGCTAAGAATTCATTTTATATGATAATAGATCAATTAATTTATTATAGCTACATGTTTAACAAATAATTAGAAGATCCCCATAATTATATATATATATATGAAAATTTATAAATAAATATTTAAAAATACAGTATTTAAAAGCTTATAATATATATATGTATAACAGTCACTTAAGAGTGCTTTCAACCAACTTGTGGCGTTGTCAACTATCACGTTTAAAATGTCAGCTTTCCCATAATTCTATGATGTCAACTTTCCCATAATTCTGTGATTTTAATGTTTGCTGCTTGCCTATTAACCAAATGTTGCTTGTATTTACATATCAACATCGCCTCTTTAATTTTCCTTTTATTATTATTTCTTTCAATTTCCAAAATACAAAACAAAATTTTAAAAATAATGATAATTTATCAGCTTCTGTCTTTTATGACCATAATAAATCATGTATATATGGTTTCGATTTTAATTATAACAACGTAAAAATATTGGAAATTGAAAGAAATAATAATAAAAGGAAAATTAAAGAGGCGATGTTGATATGTAAATACAAGCAACATTTGGTTAATAGGCAAGCAGCAAGCATTAAAATCACAGAATTATGGGAAAGTTGACATCATAGAATTATGGGAAAGCTGACATTTTAAACGTGATAGTTGATAAAGCCACAAGTTGATTGAAAGCGCTCCTAAGTGACTGTTATACATATATATATATATATTTATAAGCTTTTAAATACTGTAATTTTAAATATTTATTTATAAATTTGCGTATATTATTTTGAAGAAATACAGACATCGATTTATAATATTATATATATATATATAATAGAACAAGCAGGTGTTACTATCCTCATTGAAAAAATTAAAAGACTGAAGTGGAGTTGGGTCGGATGGACAATTGCAATCTTAAACTGGATTCCAAGAGATTGTACAAGACCTAGAAAGAGACCACATGGGAGATGGATGGATGAAATAAGAAAGTATGCAGGGGTGAAGAAAAGCTAAAGATCAGAGAAGATGGACTGAACTTGGAGAGCCCTTCATCCTGCAGTGGATTGATAATAATTTATGATGATGATGATAATAATAGTTATTTCGAAAAAAACCTCATATTTGAACTAGTTTGATAGTTTATAAAGTATTAGTACTTTAATAATTTAGAGTAAACAAAGATATTTACAATTGGATGTTATTATATTATATTAAACTATTATTTATTGGATGCATATTACAAAAACTTATTTATTAGTTAGAAAGATGATAATTTTATGATGGTATAAAATTGGTAATTGTTTGCATTAAAATTGATATTTAAATCATAATAATTAGAATGATTTAATTTATTTAGATTTAAAGATTATCGCTGTACTTTATATTTAATTTAGATATTGATCTGTTAATATTCATATTTGTTTAAAATAGAATATTAATAATACTATGTATATTATGATAGTTATGATTTATAAATTAATGTTTAGGTTTTATTGATTTGAGGGACAACTTATTATGATTTGTTAATAATACATGTAGGGGTATTAAATAAGAATCTTTCATTTATTTTATGTTAAACCATTAAAACACCATATGATCACCATTCTTTATGCTTGCACAAGCTGTTTTTCACAGAGGCAAAACTCTCCATTCAGTAGCACCACTCAGTGCAAGCCAGAGTAATCAATTGATGCAGAAAGATTTATGCATAAAATCCCTAACTAGTGCTATTCTCAGATTCAAAACTCCTTACTGATAAAAGCCACAAACTAAAAACTAGTTTGGGATTTTGGATGAGTAAGCACTAGATAGGGATTTTATGCACAAAACTTCTTGCATTCATTGGTGCTACTGTATGGAGAATTTTGCCTTTATGTTATTGTATGTTATTACAATTTGAATACCATAATTTGTAGAATTATTTGAAATATTGTTTTCATTTTATATCAGTATAATTTGGCACAAGTTGTGAGGACCATTAGATAAGTTGATCTTGTACATTTTTTGTTACTGTTTTTGCATTACTACAATTTAGTGCCTCAATTTATGGGGTGATCTATTAAGTATTGACTTCAGGCATTTTTATTTCATTAAAATTTGATGAAAACATTTAGGCTATATTTATTTTATTACAATCTGGCTCCTAAATCTGTAGAACATTTGAAGTGAAAATTTTATACATTTTACTAGTTATGCATTAATGTGTATAAACTTGCAGAATAACAAAGCCTCTTATCACCATTCTCATTTATATTATTATTTTATTGATTCTGTAAACTTATCATCAAAAACTATATGTGTTGTGATAGTTATGAGCTAATGTACACAAGTTAATAGGTCATAACAAAGCTTTTTATCATTAAGACCTTATGTATATTTGTATCATTACAATTTGGCATCTCTAACTAAGGACTAAATGTCAGCTAGTCAGCAAATCTTGCACATATTATCATGATAGCCATTTTCTTTTATTACAGCTGGTATTTCAATTTATTATGCATTATTAAACTAGGACCATTTCCTTATTGACCATTTATATTCCATTACAATTTGACTCCCAAATTTGTGGTGCTATTAAATAAGAGCTATTATCAATTTTATTTCATAATATATTGTGCCAGTCAAAATATGTTTATCCATCTAACATGAGCTGGAAATCAAAAAATGTACTTCAAACCCAGTCAAGCCCAAGATTTTGGTCAGGGACCAGCCTGGATTCGAACCCACTCTCTAAGCCCCAGATCAAACACCTAATGAATAACATAGTAGTGATGGCACAAGAGAATTAATCTTAATCCGGCAAACTAGCAAAGCTGAGCAAAACAATGAGACATCTATTAACTATGACTATATTAAAATATACATAAGCATGGCTGTAATATGTGGAAGTGTAGGAAAAGAAATTCGAACTACTCAAATAAGTTAGACAATAAAAATAGTTTAATATAATGAAAAATTAATTATATACATTTATAAATTAAGTACATTAGTATGTGCATGAATGAGCAAGCAGTAGATGATAACATAGTGTCATTCACGCTATTATTTCTCATATGCTCTTTATTAGCTAAATATATATTACAAATAAACACACATCTTTGGTGGGTCCAATATTAAAATGCCAATCAATTATTAGAAAGAATTACATAATACTGCCATTAACGCTTTGAGTTACTGTTCTGAAACATGGTGACTAACATATATATTTCTAGGAGTGTTCCAAAATTCATTATACATATGATATAAATTATGTTCATGCCATTGAGGTCGTGAAAATAAACAAAAGACAGTTAAAAGATTATATTTGAACTATGACAAAAATATTTATTGAAAAATTATTTAACCCTTTTCCCGCGTCCGACGAGGCTCCTCGTCGACATCTGAAATCACTCTAACTCAGCCCGTTTTCATACGAAAATTTTCGTTAAAGACGTATTGAATGCGTTTTTAAAAGTTCTGTATGATGGTGCCATCTTCCGATTTATTTTACAAGTAAAAAATAGAAAAAAAACGCATTTAAACCTAAACAAAGAAAGAACATTATTTGTGATTGGTTCTTAGCAAGCTCTCAGCCGAAAAAGACATTCTGATTGGCTGGAAAGAACAAAGAAACTGCCTGATCAAAGAAAATAAAGAAAAACGCTGAGATTTTCATTTCGAATCCAATTTTAAGTATTAAAAAAATATAATTTAAGAAATTAAACTAGTTTTTTAAAAAATATACTAAAAAAACAAAATTATTTTCGAAAAATATCGAAGATTTTTGTAAAAATGTTGAAGATTTAGTAAAAAGAAATATTTACTTTTCTATAACGTAAAAGTCGATCTTTTTGTTTATATTATAGCTTTTACGTTGCCGAAAGTGAATATTTTAGAATAAATAAATAGCAATTTATTTTTGAAAGAACTTTCGTTCTCTTCATAATCTGAAAAATTAGTAAAAAACTTTTTATAAACGTATCTGAGTTGAATTTAATATTATAGGCGAATATGTTTTAACAATAGGCTTTGTCTTCAGTTTGTGAGTTGGCCAATTAAAAGATTTGATTTTTATCTGATACAACCAATAATAAAATTAGCGGTTTAAGGGTTAAACAATAGTAAGACGAACGCTTTATTTTCCCCAAGGCATATAGATACTCTTAAATAGATATATAAATTATGATGGTGAGATTGTATATGATTGAAATAAACTTAATTAATAAAATAGAAGTAATTGGCATTTATATATATATATTCTAAGCAAAGCTTAATTTTAATATTAGAGCATTAAAACTGGGCCATGAAGCAAAAGAAATAATAATAATAAGAAGAAGTTTGAGGTGCTGACATAATAGCCTAAAAATAACTAAGAGAAAAAGGTTGTGCTTCTGGATGAAAAATGAAATCTCACACCCCCTTCTTGGGTAGTGCTTAGAGAAAAGTGGATAGGCATGGTGTGGCCCAGACTTTTGCTGGTATAACCGACGTGAGAGGCCTTTTATCTACGAAGTGAATATGCATAGCATGTGCCAAACTTACGGGATCACTGCCAGAGGCATTTTATACAAAATGAATGTGGTTCCAGATAGCTCAACTATCTATGGAACAAAGTACAAAAAGAAATCTATGGGTTCGAACTTGTCTCAACCCCCAGATTAGAAGACTAGAAGCACGTAATATACGAAGATAGGCTAAATGAGAGAAACGCAGTACGAATGAATGCCACTAACAACATTGAATAAATTTTACTGCTTTAAATAAATGACCCTTATTTGAATACTATAATATGCCATGCAATTATAATATATATATATATATATTGAAACAGTGAGATTCGTATTCGAATCTCAAGTTTCACCTTTTTTTCTGTCGTCTCTCACTGACCGGTCTATCCCACCCAAATTTAAACTTTTTGGTATCGAGTTGTGTGTGTAACAATATTCAAAATGTATAAATATATGTAGAATTCAACATGAACACGCACACATTTCGATCTCAAATTAAACGCAATAAATACGGATAAAATAATGTAATTTAGATTCCTTCTAGTTAAATAAACTTTTGTGTAATATTAATCATTTATTTTGAATTTTATAAAGTTCGTATTTGTTGCTTAGTTTAAATTTCGTTAAATAATAATTCTAACAAAATCTGATGCAATAATTAATTAAAGTTAAAATAATTTTAGTCCCTTTTGTCTTTGAAAATTTAAAAGCATCGGTCAGTGATAGATAATAAATTAATTATAGCAAAATTCCTAGAAAAATGTAATTAACGAATGTAAAGAAAAACAAACAATAGACAGCAAATTTCTTTCTAATTAAAACCAGCAGAGCATTGATTATCCTGAGGGCAAGATTAATAAAACCTAAAAATATCTCAACAGAAAAATTAAAAGATTAAGATAAGAAAAAGAGGCCATCTTAGACTTGCTAAAGATTTGGACTTGAATTTCAGCTTTGCTCTCGAGTGGAGCGTTTAAAAATATCTTAAATAAATTAATACTGCAAGGTATGACCGAGTAAGCACCGGAATTATTCTCCATCGGAAGATGGCCCACCATATGCTGAGCTTCACCTTGCCCATCGGAAAAACACCAAAATGATCTGCTGCCTGAAATAAACAAGAAAGCCGCTGCTGTTAAAAAAATCAATAAAACAACATGCCCAGGACAAGAAAGAAAATTTCTAATTACGAACAATCTGCTATTAAACCAATGGACGAAAACAACTTATAAAACAGGTACCTGTGTTTATGTATTCCAACTTATAGAGTACTCTAGTAATAATAAGCTATAGCTCATCTCCTATTATTTGTATAACTTCTAAATGTAAAAAATTGTAAATTTGTGAAACTAAAATTTAAGAATTCATGTAATCTGTAAACTTCTCGCATAATCTAGCTTACCCTCCCTCTATCACTTCTTAGGTGTGTATTTCTTAAATCTATATTTTATTAATAATTATCATTGAAATATTACCTTCTCAGAATTGTCTTAGTGTTAAAGCTAAATCCATAATCGCTCAAACAGTGAATGCGTGTCGAATTGTCATTAATATTGCTTTTATAAATAACTTAAATTTCATATAAATCGACACGCATTCAAAGAATCAGTTATTGTAATGCAGGGTCGACTACTCCGTAATAGCTGGCATACTCGCTATAATAATTCCCTTTTTAGATATTTTTATTATTATTAAATGTTAATGAATAATTATGTAAATTTCATTTCTTTGAGAGTCACCAATTTTCTTTCAGTCAAAGTTGATAATGTTGGGCCGAGTTTGAAATCTAGTTAAATGTTACCGCAATTTTTTAGATATTATATATGTGTTACGTTTTGAAGCCCCGATGGCTCATTCCACGCCGTGAACACTCCGGATTCTCCATGATTGAATTAACCCCAGTCGTCCTACGCAAGCGGACATGATCAATGTTCCCGTAGGGCTTGACGACCGTCACGCAGCCAGCTGGAAAATTGCGACACGGATCGCTTGTCCCTGGTTATGCTATTGTGACACCTTACCTCTTCGGGTCGAGGCAGAGACCAACCCGAAGACCCTTATAACTTATTCACGGTCTTGCAGTAGAAGCGCTGCCATTTTACATCGCCCTTCTAAAGCGTACCACGTGTTCTTTGATATTAGTTTATTATTCTCTCCATCACTCCGCCTCGGCATTATCTTCGTCATATACTCTCAAATAAATGTTTGCCCTTAGTCGTAAAATAAAGATTTTTATTAAATAAATGTATGTCCGCCGTTACTGATGACTCTGGCAGTGCAAAGTATCAATTCCTTACAGCACGCATTAAAAATACACACTCGAGAACCCTGGGTAGCTGGATTACGCCTTCCTATAAATAAATGCTCCTAGTAAAGAAATGTATTTTCTATATATAATATTGCCAATTAGATATTGAAACTCTTAATTTAAAAATATGATCAATAACCTTACTAATGTTGTCTTTTATTAAAAATGTAAATAAATAATTTTAACTATACGTCTGTAGTTAGGTTTTCATTTGCTCGATGCCCATTATATATATTTCCTCGATTATATGTGTTAGTTAATATTCGTTTGATTGTTGGCCAACTCGGAAACAAAACCCATGAATCTCGTGCATCTCCCTGACTACCGTGCCTAAAGAAGTGTTTACTTATGTCGCATCAGAGGCGTTATTCCGTAGATTGTATTGTGGAACCGATAAACTATGTTCGAACTCAGTATTACCGGTGGCTTCGCTACTCGATGGTGCTGCTGTTCTGTGTGGTGGTCAAATTCTGCAATATGTTAACGAGATACACGTGTTTTGACTGTTACAATATATATATATATATATATAGGGAGAATATTTCATTTAATAAAATATACATTAAGATTTTATATAGCAAAAGAAACATTAAGATTTAGATTTCAAATTAATAAAATACACATGAAGATTTACTAAAAAAAAATGACAGAAAAGATTTTTATAAATTAAAAATTGCCATTTTGTTTGACATTAGCAAATTAATAAAAAAAAGCATATATATATAAATAAAATCAAGTAATAAATATCTATAAATAAATGACCGCACCAAAATTAAAAAGTAAGAGCATATGAGATAGGATTAGATATAAAGAAATTATTTGAGAGCAAAATTACATTTACAGATATATATATATATATATATATATATATGTAAATGTAATTTGCCTTATATATATATATATATATATATATAAAGGCAAAGTTAAAGAATACATCAGAAGAGATCTTGATAGATTATTTAGGCTAAATTGACTATTCGGTGGCAGCTTAGAAATTTACCTTGCAATTTTAAGAATCCATATTAAAGTATGGCACATGCACGGTGATTGAAATGCAAGTACTTCGGTGGCAGGAAACTTCTATTAGCATTCTAAAGTTTTTTTAGACCTTTCTTCATTTCATGGCAGCAGGATATTACGTTAGTGGCAGATGATGACCCTGACCCATAGGGTCGAGAAGAGTGGTGGATTTACTGCTACATCATTTTTAAGTTTCAAGCAAAACAAAATATGTTTATAATACCTCTCTAAAAGTAGCTAATCTCCTCTGTGATTCAAAATTCAGTCATTTTATACTTTTTCTTTTATCAGTTGTTTTTGAAGATGCAATTGTAAGATAACATCCAAAAATAAATTCAAATCTATTTCCAGATTAGAAATAGATTTGACAACACGTTTTTAACACAAGTAAATCTTTAATCTACTTAATCCCATTTATTTTAAGTAAAACTTTAATTAAAAACTACCTTCCCCAGATTAAAACAATAGTTCTTCCAACCCCTAATTATTTTTAGACAATTAACAACACTTGCATCTTCCATATTGGATTTTATAAAAAATATATAGTTTAATAGAAAAATAAGCAATTTAAAAAGAAAAAGTTAAAAATGACATATAATAAATATTTAAAACATCAATACTTTGTTAGTAAGTTTTGCTCCTATGTATATATTTGAGCCGCATCTATAATACTTTAATAAAAAGAACTAATAATTAATAAAAAGAATTAATAATAATTTTAAAATATGTTATTGAAACATTAAATTTTATAATGTAGGCGCGTATCTCAAATATATACATGAAATATATATACAACAAAAAGGAGCGGGATGGGATATAGGGGTTTGAATACGGGTTAGTAGGTAGAAACATGAAGCTCAATCTTAAGCTAAGATTTACTGCTTCATTTCTCCGGACATACAATGAAACAAAAAAAAACCAACAAAAAAAATGCCTTGACTAGGAGTTTTCAAGTGACGACCCAAAGAACAATGAAAATTTTCAAAATTCAATATTTATTACATATTACACCAGTAATAAAATTCTTCACTCTCCAAATTTCATATATATATATATATATATATATATATATATATATATATATATATATATATATATATATATATATATATATATATATATAAAATTGTTGCCACGAATTACCACAGTTCTTTATTTATTTATTTATTTGAACTTGATAACAAATTTATAATGGTAATAGGTACTCTATTTTCTACACCAGGGCACCAGTTATCAAGGTCAGCACTAATATAACACTTATAGATAGCTCTACTATATAATAATAATAATAAAAAAACAGGTATATATAAATGTACTTTTATCGATTGTTAACACAGTGTGCCCATATGAATAAACATTAAATACATCTTATTACAACCTTTTATACATAAGGCTTATGGATGTAGTACATGGGTTTTAACATTTTTTTAAACACATGAAAATACACAAACAAATTCATGTGTGCATGTAAAACCAGATACAAAAAAAAATTCTACATATGGTTGTAATACATGGGTTTCAACAACAACAAAAAAAAACTTTCACTAAATATATATATGGTTGAAAAATCAGGTACTACAGTTATAGTTACAGTATTTGGATTTAAAAGAAAACTTTTTGCACAACATTTTATGGTTGTAAAACACAGTCTTTGGTTTTTTGACACTCATGAAAAAAAAACTTTACATCACTTTGACCTCACTTTATGATTATTTTACATAGTTTGAATTTGATATAACTCTAACATTAAAAGAAACATTTTGATAAACTTAAGAGCACATACATAAATTATTACATGTCACTATGGATTCAAACTCAGGTGAACTGAACAAACTTTTAAATATATTGGTCCGAATATATAAAACTGTATCTATGAAATCTCATTTGGGGATATGAATATTTGTTCAACTGTCAAATCCAAAAAAAAAAAAATTGTACATTTATATAATGGAAAAAAAAATTTCTATGCTTGAGCTACAACACAATTTCTCCAGGCATGTGGGGTTTCCAAGAAAATATATAGCAATGCAATACATATAAAATTTTCAAACACATCTGTTCCTACACATCGCACATACACACCTATGTACATATATATATATATATATATATTGAAGCAGTCGGATCTGAGTTCGATCCTAGCTTCATGTTATTTATCCTAATACTAACCTTAAATTTCCGATGCAATGGGGCTTTATACGTTCAATCCACGCTAATTTCCATAATGAATAACTTGTTTCAAATACGTAGTAAAATTAATTAGTTTAGTTTAAATTGGATCAATTCTCTAAATAAATTCATGATAAAATGTTCATGAATTTACATATATTAAATTGCCTGGATTGTGCGTATATATGTTTGTAAATATTAAATATATATAATTGTTCGAAAGTTTCATTGCGTCGGGAATACTTGTTTTTTTTACTTTTAAATAATTTGTAAAGTTTTGCGATTAAAAGCTACATTCCTTCCAAAGGCTTTCAAATTCTCAAAAACAACAGTAAAGTTTTATTAATAAAAAAAAGATAAGAATTCAATTTTTAATTAAAATCATTTCAGACTTTAAGAATTCATTTTCTAATTAGGAAAGGAATTCAAAAATTAGTTTGAAAGCCTTATCGAAGGAATGTTTCTGAAAACAACTAATTATAAAAAAAAACCAGATTGATAATAAAATGAGCGCTAGCCGGAGGCATCAGTGAACAGTAGATATATAGCCCTGAAAAGTAAAGAAAAAGACTAGCTTTGTTCTAGAGTAGTGCAGTGAACTCTGTGCGTATAAAAATTGTATTTCATCATGATAGAGGGCTAGAACATCAGGAATCTGGCTATGGTTCCTAAAGTCCTGAGAAATCTTCAATGGAGCTGCTGAACCTTTTTCCGGACCGATCATTCTGCTAAAATTATGAAAGCTACTAAAATACTGTTCCAGTAGTCAACCAATGATGCCTACGTTTTCAACAACTTGGAGGTGTAACTTAAGGACCAGCGGAAGGGTAATATATTTCTATAATGAACGTTAAACTTTCTGGCCAGTTCGAACTTTATTTTACACTCCTCCTATTTAAGAGCTCTTTATTATTTAATGTAAAAATCTTTATAAAATGCTACTATAAATTTATATTGTAATTCTTTCAATCTCTAGTCTTTAAACTTTTTCTTTTCTTACCTGGCGGTTCGTTTAACATATTATATATATATATATGTATTTATCGTGTGATTTATTAATGCTATTTAAAAATTATATGCCAATAATCTTTCAACTCGATGAGCTCCTCTGTTCTATTTGCCTCATGCAAATATTATAATATTAATTTCAAATAGTAATTCTCGCCCATTAGAACTAAATTTGAAAGTTCTATTAATCATCGAGTCGAAAGAAAATATTACATGTTTATTATTTTGATAATTGGCTAATAATAAACTATTAGCTCCGTTTTTCACCTATGTCCCCAGCTCCTAAGTTACAAGTGTTTATATATATTCATATAATGTTAAAATGGTATTTTCTTGCTTCACTAATGTTGATTTATTAATTCAAATATAATGTTAAATGTTTTATTGCAAAAAGGGTCGATAAAGGGTTAAATGTATTTTAATTCCACTTTTGTTATTTTATATTAATATTCAGGAAGGGCACGATATTAGGGCATAATTAATATAGTTTATAAATGTTTTAAAATAGTTTGATAAAAGCTCGTTTGACTTTAATTAATTGGTCAAGTCATCACGTAGAGCATTCTACATGGGTTTTATTTTTCAA
Source organism: Epiperipatus broadwayi (assembly GCA_028023455.1). Taxonomy (NCBI): domain Eukaryota; kingdom Metazoa; phylum Onychophora; class Udeonychophora; order Euonychophora; family Peripatidae; genus Epiperipatus; species Epiperipatus broadwayi. The sequence continues at coordinate 1,395,374 of JAQFVV010006364.1, read as the reverse complement.
CGATGACTATCAAGTCATCATCATCAAACGTTGCTGACGCAGGGCAATCTTCCGCTCCGTTAGGCTGGTCGGTGATCATATTCTCTTATTTAAATTTCTCAAGGAAGAAAGTACTTCCTTTCCTATTCATTAGTCAAAGGGCGTAAGACTTGTTAGATGCAAGCCGCCATAGGACTTCGATCATCGACTAGCGATCGTATTTCAATTTTACTCTCTGCCTCGTAAGCCGCCAGTACCGTTGCATTTTTGTTCCGGTAAAACCCGCTCCATGCTCGTAATTCGTTGTGAAGTGATTTAAATTAAAGTCGAACAAATTCTCAAATATATTATTTAGTTTAAATCAGTTTTCAAATCAAGATTAAAGTTATGCCTTAAAATACGTTTTGCTCTTCATGAATAGATTTCCGAATGTGAAAATAAATCTCACATTCCACCGTAATAAAATTAGAACAATCATTTCCGTTCTTAATGAATACCTTTATCTGCCTTTATATTTCTCGTTGGGGGCATAGACATAGAATCCCATGTTGTGTAATACTTGTTGGCATATGATAAGGACCGCCACTCTTATTATATTTATAAATTATTTTAAAGACTAGAGGTAACTAATGCAATCTATATTTTATTGAACAAAACAAATTATTATTATTATTAAATATTTTCTAACATACTTGGTTTCTTAGTTCATCATTCTTTTTATAATTATTTAAATGTTCATACCCGCTATCTGTGTTGGCAACCCGAACATACATATGATTTGATTTAAAAAGTATTCAAAGTAATTAATTATTAGATATTCGTGTCAGTGCAAGGGTCTCTAGTCCTCACCAACCGTTGAGCTAGTTCTTGGCGCATAGCACTGTGCCGTCGATTTCTGCTATCTGAGCTGTTGAGTTGGGTTTGAATTCAGTTTTGGTTAAGCTGAGTTTGAATCCGATTTGACTTGCGGTGGTGGTGGTTTTCGACCGGTACATGGTTATGTTTTTGGCTGCCCAATCGTTGTGGCTCGACTTAATAAACCCCACACATGCCCTGGAGATAGTAATTTTGTTTTAGTTACTCAGATCTCAATAAATTAAATGTTTAAAGTGATATGTTTGTAGAATGTTTTATACATTTGAAAAAGTTATGCGATTTATAATGCATAACTGAAATGATTTAATAAATTAAAATATCATTTTCTAATTCTTTCTTATAAAAAAATGTTTTCAAGATTTTTTTTAAATGTTCTTCAGCAAAAGATTCGTTAGTTAAAATAATTATTCAATATGTGTAATTAATTATACGTGTATTATATCCATATATATATATTATACGTTTGTTTATACGCGTTCGTGACAGTAAGAAAATTATCGTTAGCAAAGTAGTAAGAGTCCATAGATCAAAGCATTGGGGTAAAATAAATGAAATATTTTGTCTTTATAATAAATGTTTTTCTGTGTCAAAATTAATTATGTTTATCTCAGTTGTTATAATATAAAAATATCTAATATCGATATCATATTAAAAGTCTTAAATTTCAAAGTATTGCTTGCTAGCATATATATTAAATGTTCGCTCCGTATTTTTTTAGTAGTCTCAAAGTAGGCGAAGACCTTCAAACTGGGAATTATCTGTCAAGCGGTCCGATGCAGTGTGACATTACGCTTTAATGACAATAATTTCTAGAGTAACCTCAAAGCAGGTGAAGACCCTTTGTGTACACCAAGCAGCCAGATGCAGTTGGCAAAATGCTTAAATGGTTTGCACGCTTTCATGCTAGCAAGATTTAGAATAATATCACCAATAAAAGTTCTTGTAATATTAATTTTGACATTTCTTTGTGTGTTAAAGCCTCATGCTTAGTAATATTTAAACTCCTATATTTAAACTCAGGTCATGAACGCGTTAGCTGTTATTAAATAATATTACTCATCATCAATTCAATTGTTTTATTAAAGGTTAAGTCTATCATATGTGGTTTGGGGGTCAATGGGTTATATCACATGCCCTATTGATCTCATTTTGCTCACTGGCGCCCATATAAATAAATTTGTCAGCAAATTTGATTGTCAGCACAGTAGTGGGTCAATCGCCATAATAAAAAACCAAGTGTGTTCAATACAGAATGATTTGTTGTATCTGCTAATACATAATATTTGTATATCACTGTATAGTTTTTTTTTCAGACATGGGAGAACAGAACAGTTGAACAAAGGGAAAGTGAATAATGTTTTTTTTTATATATTTTTGAATACATGTCTCACTCAAACAGTTAAAATAAAGAGCTAACCAAGAAAACGTAGGTAAACTAAAAAAAAGGCAGATTACATAGATTGGGGAAATAATATGAAGCAGCTAGTGAAGATTAGGACAATGGACCTGTAGTCAGAGACCTAGTTAAAATTACTGAAGAAAAAAAATATTTTTAAGCATACAGAGAGTACTATAAGTTGATCTGCAGTGTTCATTATATTGATTGTTTATTACATTATTTTCGTATTTTCAAAAATGGGAAAAGACACTTTACAAACGATCCTCAGAGAAATGAGAGAAGATCGAAAGGTACTGATGATGATGATGGAAAGGCTGGTAAGGATCGAGGAAGCATATGGCATCCAAGCCAACTCAAATCTAGAAAATGTAAAGCTTCAGCAAGAAATAAATCCCTCTGAAGACCCAAAAATAGAAAATGAAGATGATCAGGCCACACCAAAAGAAGTTGTGGACAGCAAGGAAAACAACAGTGGTGAGGATGAGTCCAGTTATGAAGCAGTGGAAGAAGCGGATATAGATACAGAAAAAGATGTTCAGACCACTAGTCCAATGAAACTAAAAGTGGAAATGGGACAGATGATGAGTCCTCAACTTAGTATGAAGAAGTTACAGATGCCAATGCCTGGATCCTTGATACAGATTCAAATTTTCAAAGATGACCCAGGAGAGAACCCCATCGCTCATAGAGATAATATTAAAGAATTGTTGTTTGTGCATTCGGTCGCAGAAAAGGCCATAGAATTAATGACAGCAATAGACTATGGGAACTTGACGACAACCAGGGAAGACCAGGACTATGACCATTACAATGCCAGACAGTTAAAACAATATGTACCACCTGATCCAGGGAAACAGTAAGATAAACTGTAGAGACAGATATATATACAGAAGACCAACTGACATGACCATAGGAAAATGAGACTTGATTATCGGACCGATTTATTATAAACCCATTTATAAGTTGAATATTCAAAAAATGGATCGCAGTGAGACATGTATAATTTTTGTAGCTTGGGCAGGTTATATTATTCACGCTCATGCTGTTCTCCCAGAGTCTATACACTTATGCAACTATATCCTGCGTAAGTAAAGTCATTTTTTTTCATTGTTTTTTTTTGAAGTGAAAAGAAATGAAGCAGTCGGATCTGAGTTCGATCCTAGCTTCATGTTATTTACCCTAATACTAACCTTAAATTTCCGATGCAATGGGGCTTTATACGTTCAATCCACGCTAATTTCCATAATGAATAACTTGTTTCAAATACGTAGTAAAATTAATTAGTTTAGTTTAAATTGGATCAATTCTCTAAATAAATTCATGATAAAATGTTCATGAATTTACATATATTAAATTGCCTGGATTGTGCGTATATATGTTTGTAAATATTAAATATATATAATTGTTCGAAAGTTTCATTGCGTCGGGAATACTTGTTTTTTTTTTACTTTTAAATAATTTGTAAAGTTTTGCGATTAAAAGCTACATTCCTTCCAAAGGCTTTCAAATTCTCAAAAACAACAGTAAAGTTTTATTAATAAAAAAAAAGATAAGAATTCAATTTTTAATTAAAATCATTTCAGACTTTAAGAATTCATTTTCTAATTAGGAAAGGAATTCAAAAATTAGTTTGAAAGCCTTATCGAAGGAATGTTTCTGAAAACAACTAATTATAAAAAAAAACCAGATTGATAATAAAATGAGCGCTAGCCGGAGGCATCAGTGAACAGTAGATATATAGCCCTGAAAAGTAAAGAAAAAAACTAGCTTTGTTCTAGAGTAGTGCAGTGAACTCTGTGCGTATAAAAATTGTATTTCATCATGATAGAGGGCTAGAACATCAGGAATCTGGCTATGGTTCCTAAAGTCCTGAGAAATCTTCAATGGAGCTGCTGAACCTTTTTCCGGACCGATCATTCTGCTAAAATTATGAAAGCTACTAAAATACTGTTCCAGTAGTCAACCAATAATGCCTACGTTTTCAACAACTTGGAGGTGTAACTTAAGGACCAGCGGAAGGGGTAATATATTTCTATAATGAACGTTAAACTTTCTGGCCAGTTCGAACTTTATTTTACACTCCTCCTATTTAAGAGCTCTTTATTATTTAATGTAAAAATCTTTATAAAATGCTACTATAAATTTATATTGTAATTCTTTCAATCTCTAGTCTTTAAACTTTTTCTTTTCTTACCTGGCGGTTCGTTTAACATATTATATATATATATGTATTTATCGTGTGATTTATTAATGCTATTTAAAAATTATATGCCAATAATCTTTCAACTCGATGAGCTCCTCTGTTCTATTTGCCTCATGCAAATATTATAATATTAATTTCAAATAGTAATTCTCGCCCATTAGAACTAAATTTGAAAGTTCTATTAATCATCGAGTCGAAAGAAAATATTACATGTTTATTATTTTGATAATTGGCTAATAATAAACTATTAGCTCCGTTTTTCACCTATGTCCCCAGCTCCTAAGTTACAAGTGTTTATATATATTCATATAATGTTAAAATGGTATTTTCTTGCTTCACTAATGTTGATTTATTAATTCAAATATAATGTTAAATGTTTTATTGCAAAAAGGGTCGATAAAGGGTTAAATGTATTTTAATTCCACTTTTGTTATTTTATATTAATATTCAGGAAGGGCACGATATTAGGGCATAATTAATATAGTTTATAAATGTTTTAAAATAGTTCGATAAAAGCTCGTTTGACTTTAATTAATTGGTCAAGTCATCACGTAGAGCATTCTACATGGGTTTTATTTTTCAACGATGACTATCAAGTCATCATCATCAAACGTTGCTGACGCAGGGCAATCTTCCGCTCCGTTAGGCTGGTCGGTGATCATATTCTCTTATTTAAATTTCTCAAGGAAGAAAGTACTTCCTTTCCTATTCATTAGTCAAAGGGCGTAAGACTTGTTAGATGCAAGCTGCCATAGGACTTCGATCATCGACTAGCGATCGTATTTCAATTTTACTCTCTGCCTCGTAAGCCGCCAGTACCGTTGCATTTTTGTTCCGGTAAAACCCGCTCCGTGCTCGTAATTCATTGTGAAGTGATTTAAATTAAAGTCGAACAAATTCTCAAATATATTATTTAGTTTAAATCAGTTTTCAAATCAAGATTAAAGTTATGCCTTAAAATACGTTTTGCTCTTCATGAATAGATTTCCGAATGTGAAAATAAATCTCACATTCCACCGTAATAAAATTAGAACAATCATTTCCGTTCTTAATGAATACCTTTATCTGCCTTTATATTTCTCGTTGGGGGCATAGACATAGAATCCCATGTTGTGTAATACTTGTTGGCATATGATAAGGACCGCCACTCTTATTATATTTATAAATTCTTTTAAAGACTAGAGGTAACTAATGCAATCTATATTTTATTGAACAAAACAAATTATTATTATTATTAAATATTTTCTAACATACTTGGTTTCTTAGTTCATCATTCTTTTTATAATTATTTAAATGTTCATACCCGCTATCTGTGTTGGCAACCCGAACATACATATGATTTGATTTAAAAAGTATTCAAAGTAATTAATTATTAGATATTCGTGTCAGTGCAAGGGTCTCTAGTCCTCACCAACCGTTGAACTAGTTCTTGGCGCATAGCACTGTGCCGTCGATTTCTGCTATCTGAGCTGTTAAGTTGGATTTGAATTCAGTTTTGGTTCAGCTGAGTTCGAATCGGATTTGACTTGCGGTGGTGGTGGGTTTTGACCGGTACAATATGCAGCGCTACATATAAAAATACATAAATTTTACACACACATTCACTTCTATATACACTACACAATACTACATACCATTGGAAAAGACAGAAAAACAAAAAAAATCCATACACGTGCTAAATTCGTTAACCTTGCTTTTAAAATAAACACAAACATTATATACTCAATTAACAAAAAAAAATTTCTATACATATATTTCTTCGTTTTAAAAAAAAATCATCTCCTGCATAAACACTCACTGCTTCCACACTTTCTATATATCTGCCCAACTATAGTTTAGCTGAAAATTGAGCCTTTGCTTGCTGGAAAAAAAAAAACATTGGTTTATTTAAGATTTTATACTAATCTAGCCATTTCTTTTAATTTCTCTTGGTCGCACCCATGCATCTAAAAGAAAACTCATAGTCTGGTTATTAAATGTTTAAAACTGATACATCATAGTATTAAGTCAAAAAAAAAATTTGCTCTCAATAATTTTTTAAATCTGAGTTCGAACCCTCCACTTCCAATATTTTTGCATTTGACTCACTACTGGTTAGCAAAATTTATTTTTATAAGGGTGCCAGCTAAGACAGATTGATAAATGATTTATGATTTATTTACACATTTTTTTATATATGTCTCAAGAACAAAAAAACTTTATATATGACATTGAAGAAAAAATAAATTTGTACTATGGTTGTAATACATGGATTTTAACTTTAAACAGTGAATTTTACAGTTTGAAGTTCAATTATTTTAAACATATCAAACATGGAAAAAAGAAAAGCTATATCTCTTACAAGTTTTTTTTTAAAAAAAAATACATATAAACAGACTTCAGTACTCAGGGTATGTGGGTGTTTATATCGAAGCCCCAATTGGGAAGCCAAGCCCGAGAAAAAAAAATCCTATGTGCCGGTCAAAATATGTTTATCCATCTAATATGAGCTGGAACTCACAAAATGTACTTCAAACCCAGTCAAGCCCAAGATTTTGGTCAGGGACCAGCCTGGATTTGAACCCACTCTCTAAGCCCCAGATCAAACACCTAATGAATAACATAGTAGTGATGGCACAAGAGAATTAATCTTAATCCGGCCGACTAGCAAAGCTGAGCAAAACAATGAGACATCTATTAACTATGACTATATTAAAATATACATAAGCATGGCTGTAATATGTGGAAGTGGAGGAAAAGGAATTCGAACTACTCAAATAAGTTAGACAATAAAAATAGTTTAATATAATGAAAAATTAGTTATATACATTTATAAATTAAGTACATTAGTATGTGCGTGAATGAGCAAGCAGTAGATGATTACATAGTGTCATTCACGCTATTATTTCTCATATGCTCTTTATTAGCTAAATATATATTACAAATAAAGACACATCTTTGGTGAGTCCAATATTAAAATGCCAATCAGTTATTAGAAAGAATTACATAATACTGCCATTAATGCTTTGATTTACTATTCTGAAACATGGTGACTAACATATATATTTCTAGGAGCGTTCCGAAATTCATTATACATATGATATAAATTATGTTCACGCCATTGAGGTCGTAAAAATAAACAAAAGACAGTTAAAAGATTATATTTGAACTATGACAAAAATATTTATTGAAAAATTATTTAAACAATAGTAAGACGAACGCTTTATTTTCCCCAAGGCATATAGATACTCTTAAATAGATATATAAATTACGATGGTGAGATTGTATATGATTGAAATAAACTTAATTAATAAAATAGAAGTAATTGGCAGTTGCACATCACCCCATGAACTCAGAGGCCACAGAGCTCTTATGGAAAAGTATCTAAATAATATATAAATTCTTCAAAACAGAGCAAATATTACATAGATAATTAAGGTAAGTTCTTACTATTGTTTTTTTTAATCTTATTGCATGTATTTGAGAAATAAATCCAGGATTTCATTAAATTCAGAAAGAAATGCAAACGCTAACTTGCCCGCTATGATTAAACACAACATAACTCAAGCTGACCCAAAAAAATAAAAAAAAAAAGGAATCAAATATCCCAAATGAAATAATTCAGGCCATATCTAATCAATCTAACAAAAATTGTAACTATTTCCCACAAACTCCTACTAAAATTTCACCAAATAAGTCCGTTTTGCCAAACAAGCAAATGAACGTTCTCATGAGCCCAGAACTAGACACTGAAACTACTGAGTCTGAATGTGATATGTCGGATCAATTCCACAACAATCCTATAATTACTCTAGCACAAGTTTCTTTAGACCAAAATACCAATAATGATCAATGCATGCTCGAACATTCTCAAAATAATCCATTAAATCAAACCTTAATGCAAAACTCAAATATGAGTCAAATGCGGACCCTTAAACATAACGTGGAACAAACTACAGCTAATGTTAGTTCACTACATCACGAAACTCGAGGTGATACAGTAATAACAATAGACCCCCACGAATATACTAAGCCTGGTGAAATATGTAATACCTTTAAGTATAAAAGTAATTGTTCCCCAAAATGTGTTTCTCCCAGAACCAAAGATTTAAAAAAAAAAAATCTTAACTCCGATACTGATAAAAATACGACAAGTTCCGAAAATGATGATTGCTATCCTACCATAACATATGAATCAGAAGACTCTGATCCCCCAAAACAAAAATCTATTAATAAAAAATGCTTACAACTTGTTCTTAACAAAAAAGCAAATAATATTAAACATAATAAAGTTAAAAAATCCACAAATAGTAAGGAATCAGGAAATCAAAAAGTCCGGAGCCTAAACATCAACACTGGTCAAATGGATGATTACGTTCAAACCAAACATGGCTCAATAGGTACACAGAGATCTACAGAATCAAGCCCTCAAACAAAATATAAACAGCCAAAAATAGTACAAGATACAATAATGCAATTTAAAAACTCAAAAAAACAAATTGAAACACAAGAAAAAAGTACATTTAAAGTAAAATCTATCTCTGATAGTGATATAGAAAGTTCTAGATATTCCAGCTCAGAGTTTGACTCGGACAATGAGGCCCTGAAGCCAATGAC